>CATNWA010002411.1:0-53617 GCA_951230385.1 Staurois parvus | reverse complement strand
GGGCAGCTCCACCAGCAGCGTGGGTCCCCTGTACGGCCTCCCATTGCTGCTGTCTCCATCGCCACACTCTGCCATGTGCCACTTTCAGGTCTCCTCACACTGCTGGTGGGTTCCATTTTGTCATAGGGTGCTGTATGGCCTCCCATTGCTGCTGCCATCCACCGCCACTCTGTGGCTCCACACTCTGGTTTTGGCCCCGTGACTGCCCAAATGAGTGAAGTGTGCGGTGATTCTAAAGATCGACAGCACTCATCTGCATGTCATACTGACTGACAGTATTATTTTCTTCCCCAGCAGACTCCAAGGGCATTTAAATTAAAGGTACAGTGTTCTGCACTAATATAAAGGCTCTCTGAAGCCTAGAAACACCCTTTTATAAGTTAAAATCGCAGCGAATATATTCGACTCGAATCAAATTTTTTTTCACGAATTCGCCGAATCAGTCGAATCGAATTTTTGAATACTTCGCTCATCTCTAATTGCTTCCATCACAGTCAGCTGAATTCGCCAAGGAGTTCCTTTATTGCCACAGTTTGCCACTGTGGTCCAAAGAGGAACTAATCCCTACAAAAGCATGTCTTGCCTATTCTTTAATCTCTGCCTAATTCTACATCCCTCCTTGTGGTGTTAAAGGGGTACCGTCCAAATCAAAATACCACTTGGAGGGCAGCTCCTTTTCTTTGTAGTTCACCCCTATTAAGGAACTTCTGCCTTTGCCTCAAGGAAGATTTGAATCCTTTATGTGCACCAACTAGGGCCCTATCGAGCACGCAGAAGATCAGATACTGCTGTTTAAAGGGACATTG
Organism: Staurois parvus; assembly: GCA_951230385.1. Lineage (NCBI taxonomy): Eukaryota > Metazoa > Chordata > Amphibia > Anura > Ranidae > Staurois > Staurois parvus. The sequence goes on along the minus strand of CATNWA010002411.1, from coordinate 52,811 downwards.
ACCTATTTCATTGAAGAGCTCTTCTTTCCTCAGAATTAAACCCAATCATCCAGCCCCTGAGAGCCCAGAGTGAGTTAGCTTCTCTGCTTGTAGTTGTTTTTTTTTTGGCTCACTGGGGCAGGAACATCTCAGGACTGGGGTTACCATTTAAATTCTGAATTACAGGAATCTAAAACTGATTCAGATTGTGCTGTGTTATGACCCTTACCTGAAGTTATTAAGAGTGATAGCTGTTTATTTCATGCACATGTTTCTTTGTTGCTCCACTGTGCTTACATTTGAACTTAATACAGCCAAAATATCAGTTCACTTTAAACTGTGTGTGAGTCTATTGTCTGAGGTTTCTTTTTAACATTTTAAAATAGAAAACAATAGAACAAATACCACCTGTTCATTTTCATTCATAACATGCCCAGGATACAGCATAGTTATACATCATATTGGGAGAAAAGGTAAATCTATACATATCAGATATCATCCAATGTTTTGTTCTGAGAGGCGGGGCTCATGTACTATACCTAAAATAATACAATTATTGTAAACTAAATACATTCCCAACTACCTCGTCTTGTTTTTCCTTGAATATAGTAGTATAAACAGTACATATCATAGAAGACCTTCTACACCATGGTGATACGGGTATTTTGTATTCCCAACCATAAAGAACATAGTTTCCCAAATGTTTCCGGGGCACCCCACGGGGACTTATAAGTAAATTTTAAATTAGAAGAAAGTTTTTTTAGGGAGAGCCTCTGTTAGTAAAAAAATTAAAATTAGGTAAGTAGAATTGGGTTGGTAAATCAGGTGATTAAACAAAAACCCAAGCTAGAAGGAAAGAGTCAGAAGGTAAGAAAAAAGTTTAGAAACAATTAGACTATCAGAGTCATCTATATACCTAGTGGGACATCTAGCTGGCTTGAAAGATTTTAAAGGATGGTCGGGAGGTTTAGCAGAAAAGGCTGTGATATCAGCCCAAAAAGGGGCCCCCAAAATTTTTGGGAAAATTCCCCAGACCAAAAATTGGAAATGGGTTTCCCCACACAAAAAAACTGTAACAGTTGGAGGTAGGTACTTGTCTATTGTAAATAGTTATAGGTGTATGGATACAGTGCAAGATTTTAAAAAAAATGTACCCTTTCCCGGGAAATTTTATGACTATTTGCTTCCTTTTGACTTTTAGTCAGAGAAAGGGTTTTTAGTCCTAACTGAAGGGGTAAATTAATTAGGGGGAGATTAGTTTTGGTACCCTGGTGAAATAAACAATTGTTCCAGTTAAAAAAGGGACAAAAAGGCCCCAAACCCAGGTGTGCTTTCCATATAATTTCTACTCAAAATAGCTTTAGATTTGAGAGAATTTGGTACTTTTTTACTTACCTGAAAAACTTGAAAAAAATCAGGGAAAGGGGCTATTATAGAATACGTTAAAACCATATTGTGTCCTCAAAAAGGGGGGACATTGTGGGGAAATTTTAAAAAAAAAAAAAAACTCCTTCAGCAATGGATTGAACTACAGAAGGGGATTGGGCGAAATACACAGCTTCTTCCTCCCAAAAGAGCCCTTTCCCACCAAAAAAACACTTTGAGTGTCCTGGGTAAATTTTTTTGTGTATAAAATTATGTAATGGTTAAAAAAAGGGTTAGGAACAGCTGCTTTACTGCTGTAGCAGAAAATTAGCTTTAAGGGAAAAAGCACCAGTGTTGATGGGCAAGCCGGGTAAAATGCAAATACACCTGGAGGGGATGGGGGTCCCAAAACCCCTTTCCAAAACCGAATCTGCAGGGTAGCCCTACACAAATGGCATTAATCTAAATAAACAAAAAACCCGGAAAAAAAATCATCTTTAAAAAAAAAAATGATATGGGCCCAAAAAGGGTTTTAAAAACAAAGGGTTTTCAGCCCGGTCTTGATCTTAAGTATGAGGGGATCAAGAAAAGTTAACAGTAAAATTTTTTTCTTAAAATATTAAATTTGGGCTACAACCCCCAATGGAAAAGAGCCGAGAATGTAAAGATTTTGCATTCTGGTCTAACAGAAAAAAAGCTAATTTTTCACAGTTCACACAAAAGCTGGAAAAGAGGGCCAAAATCACTTATCAAGCTCAGCAATTTTTCCAAGGATGTCTGGAGATCTGAAAGATAATTAGCATGTAATCTGCATTATGTAAGACTTTCTCCTCTAGACCATTAACAGTGAGGCCTTTTACGATGGCTACAGGGTGGTTCAACTGCCAACCCAAACAGAAGGAACGATAATGGACATTCCTTTCCTTGTGCACCTAAATACATAGAAAGAGTCCATGTTTTTTAATATGAATAACAAGCCTTGGGTGTATGATTCGACACTGCTTTGACCCATCTTTAAAAGAGAGCACACAGGAAACCAGATTTTGCTGATGACCTCTCGTATATATGGGTTTGCAATGACATTGAAGGGGAATTAGGGGTGTTACAGGGCCGCACAAAGAGCAATGGACCATTGGGAGTCGCAGTTGTGCCCCACATGTTGTAAAAAAGGCATATTGTGAGTTTTGTAACAGGGATGGAAACAGCCCATTAATTAAAGACCCAGTTTAGTGGTTTGATGTTGAAGACAGATTGATAGCGGTAACTACCAGTATTTTCATTGGCCTCTTGGGTATTCAACTTTGTGGCTAAGAGATTTTTTAATCCAATTTAATTTCACCCAAACAAGCAGGAATCTATATTATGTATTATAATAAAGTTATTCATATAGCGCTACTTAAAAGGTTCTTGCTCCGAGGCTGTTCTCACATTATAGTTGGGGGACAAGTAACATGAGAAGAATCACTAGTAAACAAAAACAATACACTAGGATGGGGTGGTCAAGGGCCCTTCTCTTTCGAGCTTATCAATCGTCGGACATGCATAGCCTCAACGTAAATTGCTCTTTATACGGTTTTATGAATAGGAATTAGTTAAAGCCGCTTGGTCTAAGTGACTGGAGGTGGTAAGACGCTGCACATCGTTGAATAATAATATCAGTGCATAAAACATCGGTATTTATATGGGGTACAAACAGCAGTTTCCTTATAGCAGAGCAGACTTTACTAATTAGGAAATCTGTTAAAACCTGGGCGTGTTTTATTGTGTGATAGTGCATCAATTCAGTCTCAGTCAATTTGGTTAATAATTAAAAAAAACTCGCCGCCCACAACCCCCCCCCCCTCCCCCCCAATGACAAATCGGTACTGGACAACTCCCTCTGTGTGTGTTTGGTCTCTCAATTTCAGTCCTGAGCTAATTTGTATAGTTTACAAGCGTAATTTCTGACGTAGATTCTTTATTATACGGTATTTGATTGATTCTTATTAGGTAATTGGGTAAATTATACGGTAGTATACATCATATCTGGGGTCTTGTGAGACAGCATAGCTCCAGAACTTTGCTGTTCTTTGTTGCTACTCCTCAACCTCAAGAAAAGCCTCTCAGCTTTAGGTATACACAGTTGTTCTAGATCGTGCAGACAGATTCAATAGCTCACTAGGATTCTACGCCTCTAACGCTATTTTGTTGTGTTAGTTATGTTCCATTTCAATATCAGTTCTGATTGATTGTAATCATATTAGCAGACCACTATGAGTTTAGTGCCAGGTGTTAAAGGTATTGTTTAAGTTGGACTGATTAGGGCTCCCAATGGTTGTACTGCATTTAATTCAAATAGTGAGTCATATTTGCTTGTGGTGTCCTTTTATATGCTATTTGATTTTTTTTGTTCTATTAATTCCACAGTGTGCATGCTCTTTGTCATTGATGTTGTCGATCGATTTATTATAGATTTATTTTTTGAGGTATTCAGTTAAGTTTTGAAAAATCACCTTAATAGATATTATCTCAGTTTAGCAACCAGGGGAACTTTTTTCAAGCAGGGATTGTGGTGGCGAATTGATAGGTTCCTGGCGACCTCCGAGCCTACTTGAATGTATGTAATGGCAAGGTGGGCTGGGGTGTGCTTTTTCTGGAGATGCTCTATTGGGATTTTTGAACTGGCCTGCCGGAGGGATGGAGTCTATTGTGTGCACGGTGCGTAAGTTGCTGCAGGAGGGATCGATCTATGGTGAGGAACCAGTGGAGTCTGTTGATTGCTGGCTGCCTGTGTTGAACTATTTGCCTTACTTGGTAAGTGGTGGGCTCCTTGTGGCTGGCAGTGGGTCGTATAATGTTTGTCAGGGGTTTGCTTTTGTCTGCTGCAGAGTGAGGGGATCTTTTTTGCTGCTGTTATGTTTTCTGTTAGCACCCCCCTCATTCCATACAGAGTCTATGCTAATACCATCAGATTGTGATGATTTGATTCTCGTATCCACTAAAAAGGGGTGAGGTAGCTGGGTAGGTGGGTAGGCAAATAGAACCAAGAATGGTGGGGCTCACTGAGGCTAGGGGGCAGCGAGACATAGAGGACAGATATCGAAAGAGGGGAATGTTCCTGCGCACCTATTCTCTGAGAAAAAGAAAGCCCTAGGGTTACAACATGAATACTATCTATTGCCCTTATTATTATAGTTGACCATGGTTTCTTCTGAGTTGTAAGCAATTGGTGTTTCACAGTTTTCATATTGGGGGATTTATAAATGAGTTGAGTAAACCACTAATATGAAAACTGGAACCAAATATTAGGATTTCATACTGTTTGCAGCCAGTGTATATTCTTATTTAGTATGGCCAGAAGATAAAGAGAGATTTTGATGCACCCACAAAAACTATTGTCGGTTGTTCTTGTCTCTTGTTATGAACTAAGCATTGTGATTAAAGGTTTTTGGACTCTCAGACTTTTCTGCTTGGCACTTCTCATTTAGACTTTGTAACATGCTCCATGTTTGTTGCTCATGAGCGACTATTAATTTCTCATTTTACTAGGTTCCTATTGTAACTATTGACATCAGCCTATAAACACATGAGCTCTTGTGGCTTAAATCTTGTTATCTAATGAGATTTACTGGGGGTTTTTGAAGGGCATGTTTCAGTACTGCGTTAAGGGTTATGCGCATTACGCTGCTCAACACCCTGGTCTCTGCTAATGGCTTGAGGCTGGTGGTAATGGACGACAAAGCATGGGATTGTGTGCAGCCTTAGTCTACACAGATCACTCATGTTGAAAAAAACTATATATGCGAGATTCATAGGTTGCATTGTCAGGACGTCACTGTATGCATCTCCTTAATTACAGTCGCGGAAAAGCTAATCCTACTTGCCTTTCAGCTTTGATGTAATACGTTATAGTCAGTCATTATGGTGCACATGGATGTTTGAGACTATAGGTGACTCAGGTCTGACTTACCTGGGTCGATGTCCGGCAACGACTGGGACTTACAGGCTCGATCGACGCGCTAGGCTTGCAACTGAGAGACTTGGATCCGAGCAGGAGTAATGTGCTGCCACGTGAAGTCGCAGGCTGTTGTACGTCCAATGTACGGGACATCACAGTGACTAGGGGCCTGCGAGCTCGTTGAAGGTAGGATGCTGCACAACATGAAAACAGATCTGGCGCCTACCGAGGGAATTACCGTCGGACCCTTTTGGAATGACTTCGGCTTGGTAGATCAAGTGAGAGAGTAAAATTCTCAATCCATATTAGACCGCTGGTGGAACTCTCTGGCTCCCATCAATTCTCAAATTCAGCTTGAAATGTACTTCCTGCTTAAACTGAGACTGGCTCTTGATGCACGTTACCACCACTCAGGTAGTTTAAGGCCCAGTTTGACTTATACTCTACTCTGCTTATTCGTACTTGCAGTGGTCTTGAGTCTGTGCCATGGCACTATTGTTCGCGACCGGATAACTTGTTTGCTGTATTCGATCTACTGATGCCAATGATACGAGTGCCAGAAATCTCATTTGCAAGGAGTTCCTTTTTTGGGCTGAGTTTGACTAAATATTCTGAAGCCCCTCCAAGCTATCACTACTATTTCTGTCGTATTTACTAGGATCATGTTTTATGCCCATAGTACTTTAGTGCTATGAACTATATAAAAGTATTACATACCTCCACTGCGTGATGATACCAAGCCTCTAAACCAAACATCAATACATTGCCCCCATGCTATCACAGTGTGTGAAGGAGGTTCTCGTGTCTTTGATAATCCGCACTGTATTTCAGTTGTCCAACATGTCTACTCTGTTACTTAAGGTAGACCAAACAATCTTTGATTTAACTAGTCTTATTCTAACCTACGTTCTCCGTATCTTCTGAGCTGTGCACAGAAGATACGTTTTTCTGTATGTTGCTATCACCCTGAGGACTGCTATCTAGCCGCTATCAGCTTTGAGTGAACCCTTCTGTTCCTACCGACAAGTTTACTCCGTCGTGTCATCAGATTCCTGAGAGCCGTTCTGGAGCCTCCACATAGTGAAGATTGGCTCACCAGGGGAAGTTAACGATTTCATGACTGGGCTTTATAAAACTAAATCTTCTGACTTATAGGACATCACCCAAAGTGACAAGTTAATGTGTAAATGATATACTACATTCCCTTGTTTCACCCCCACCCCACTGTCATTCAGTGTAGGTTGGCGGGTATTCTTCCTGCGCAATATCGTATCTCATGTTTGCTATGACTGAGCGGGGGGATTTGACCTTAATACAACGCTGCGTGTTCAGAATTACACTGCTAAACATCGCGGCAGCACTGATCTATTTATGGCGCTTTAAACCAGCCAGAGATCTGAATCTGGTCACATCGAGACTGTGTGATGACACTAGCACTTCTAGGGCTTTCTAACAAATCTATTCCAGAGACATGGCCCCCCAAAACTAATTCAGCTTCCCCTTCAAGGGCAGAGTATGCGATCCATGTATAGCCAGTGGACATGTACCCAGAGATATCACTCCATTGTTTTACTAATGCATCAGTTCTTTGATTTCAAGAATGGAAGTCATACCATGACTGGGTCCTATCAGATGTTGGCTCAGTGGATTGGGTTCTGGCTTCTCTGGGATGGGTAGTCCAGCATGAGCGTTGGCGGTTTAGGGAACACACTGAACCTATGAGCCATCTTGTATGGGTCTAAGTCTGATAGTCCTGTTAGGTCGACATAGCTGAGTTAACATCTATTTCTATCACCAGTCATAATTTCGTGGATGCTGCTGGTTTATCAGGCTTCCTCGCCGGCCAATTAAGAGTCGGAACCACCTGAGTAGCAGATGCCATTGAAGAGGGAAATCATGTGAATGAATCAGTGGAGGAAACCCAAACATTATGGAGCTCCTGGCCTCCGACATTGTGCGGACAACTTAAGTCGGACCGATAAACCAGGTTTTATGTACCGCAAGTGGTATCTTGAGGCTCTTACCTGAGTAAGCATTAGGGATGAGTTGAGAATTTACTATATTGCCCCTGACTTACTGTTGTTTTGGAAAAACTACGCCCATCCGCAAGATGGGGAGAAGGAACAGCTCTCTGTAATGTGCAAAGGCTGGACAAAGATCTTGCACAAGGTGGGTTCGTCCAGAAAGTTCAAGTGAAAAACAGAAAGTTCCAGAATGGTATAATGACTCTGGGGCCTAAGCATGCAGAAGGGGGCTCAATCTTTAGACTCAATTTTACAGAAGTTCACTTGATATAGTTCAGTTACCCTTTTTATGGCCCTCAGTGCACGTTACTCAACAACTGTTAAAAGATATATATGAGAAGAAGAGGTCTTAATGATCCAGCCAATAGCCAGGAAGGCCAGACATGTTCCAGAGTGCAAACAGGGCTCCAAGGGCTCTCCTTGTGTCACCTCACAAGTTATATGGCCATTTTAAAGGAGTCTCTGATACACAGACCATAGCTCCTAATTGGTCAGTATAGTACAGACACCTGTCAAGCGCTGCTAGTCAAGCCCAAGCCATGATTCCAACAGTCATATTGTGAGGGTTCAGAAAGACCATATAGAAACAATGTCTTCGCGAGGGCTCACATGTCGAGTATTTGCAAGTAGGCCCATGTTGAATCTGTGAAGCATCACTGCTCAGTGATACCAAATAGCATGCAGATAAGGGAATATTATGGCAACCTTTGTCTATCCTGCTCTGTGCTAACAGTGTTAGAGATACTGGCGACACTTTCATGAGGCAGAAGGTAATCCACAAAATGATGGTCAACTGCATTAACTACAGATGAAGTAGTTCAAAATCTGAAGACTAGTTGTTCTTCCCAAAAGTGCAGATGCAGAATACTGTCAGAGGGCCTCAGTTGAAGGGCTACCTAAGGAAAACCTGACTTGAGACTAAAAAATGCTCAATGTATCCTACTGTTCGTTGATCTCTTAGAACCAGTTTAGATCCCAACTCTGTTGACTCAGTCTTGGATGCAGGGATTCGATACACACTACCCACAGGAACCCGGAAAAAGAAACCTCTCCAAGAAACAAACAACTGAACCTGTAAAAGCCCAGATCAGAAGTGCTAAAGCTTCAGCCAGGAAGATTTGCTGTTTTTTTTTTGGCCTTCCTCTGGTCAACTTTGGGTATAGGGGATTATAACTTTTTTTTTTTAATGGTTGAACTGGATGGACTTTTGTCTTTTTTCAGCCAGAACATAACTATGTAACTATTAGGCCCATCACCTGTGGTTTCCATTCAAGTGGAGGTAGTCTACACCGAGGTTTTTCTGGACACTGGAGCCCAGGTGACCCTACTATTTAAGGATTTTTATGACAAACACTTGAAAACATATACCTCTACGAAAGCTGAAAGAGCTAGAGATTTTGATGGCGAACTCAGGATCCAGAAGTTTCCATATGACGGCTATATACCCGTTTTAATCCTGTTTTTCAGCTAAACTTGACAGGGAGAACCAAAACTTTCAACACTTTGGCAGTATTTTGTCCTAGGCCATCAGGGATAAAACAGTGCTCCTGCTAATCAGGACCAACACCATAAACCCGTGGTTCACAGGCTCCTCACTCCGCTGGCCGAGAATAATATGGTACCCATTGAGAGTATCCCACCCGCAACTACGTCAAGTCCAATCAAAGGGTTGTTCAAGAACTGAGGGCCCCAGAAGAAAAAGTGGGAAAAGGTTTGGAAGAAATGAACTGAAGAGAAAGTACTCCAGCCAGGGGCGGTTACTTTTTCTGAGAGCCCGAGTCAAATTAACTGGGATCAACCAGCACTCTTTGTGGTTCTGGAAACGGATGGTACAAGAGGGACAGATGGAGTGGAAATAATTCAAGAGGTGATCACCACAAAGGCTCTGTAGCGCACAACGGTTGGTAATGTCCTTGTCTAGAGTCTGCAACAACACTGCAGACCCCATCACCCTCAAGCCAATGCCCCCTGCTGGGGAAAATGAATGTAGCCACACCAGTTCAGTATGTCTGAGTCACCTGACTACCCAACTAGGGTAGGATTTGGGCCTTCAGGATGCTCCTCTGTCAGAGGAGTGGAAATGATGGGCAAAAAGATAGACTGACAAGTTGGCAAAAATATAAAAAGGTATTCTCTAGAAATGATTATTATGCTGGGTGATCTGCCAAAAGTTCCCAGCAACGAATTTGACTTATTGAAGACAAACCATTCCAAGAACGAGCAAGAAGGGTCCTCTTGGGTGACTGGAAGACCTTAGAGAGCAGTTGGCAGAGTTGAAAACTAGGGCGGCTGTGTGATTATTCAGGAAATCCAGAAGTCCCTATTATTCCTCTATTGCAGTAGTACGGAAGAAGAATTACACCCTGCAAATGTGTATTGATTGCAGAAATCTAAACAAATGGACCATCCCATATCAGTACACCACCCCTCGGATTGAGGATGCATTACAGTGCCTGTCAGGAGCCAAATGGTTTAGTGTGTTTTGGATTTAAAGAGTGGATATTACTAAATACTTATGCACCCTGAAGACAGAGAGAAATCTGCTTTCATCAGCCAACTGGCATTTTTTCGAATTTGACCGCATTGCCCCAGGGCCTGTCTGGGGCGCCCGGCACTTTCAGGAGGTTGATGGAATGGAGTGCATGGTGGGGGATATGAATCTAACTGAAGATCTGGTCTACCTGGATGACATAATTGTGTTTGGAAGAACTTTGGAAAAGAGAATGAAAAGCAGCTGGAGAAATTGTTCCAACTGCTTCATGAGGAATAGGAATGAAACTGTCCCTAGAGGAGAGTGGCAATTCAGGTTGGAATTCATCACCTGTCTGGGGCATGTAGTCTCAGTGGAGGGGGTAGCTAGTAACCCCAGCAAAATCGAGGTTGTGACTACTTGACCCTGACCTATCAATGTCACTGAACTGAGATCATTCCTAGGATTCTGTTCATATTACTGCCAGTTTGTTAAGGGGTTTGCCAAAACTACTGAGCTTCTCACAAACTTTCTGAAGAATATGGAATGAGAGATCAGTGTAAGGCCCTCCACCAAAAGGGCCATGAAGGCCTCATGAGCTCATCAGTGGCCAGTGGACTCATCAGTGTAAGCAGGTGTTCATCAAGCTAACGCAATGCTTGACGTAGGCTCCAGTGCTGGCTTACGCAGATCCTTCCAAGCCCTAATAACTCCATGTGGGTGCATACATTTACTTCCAGGGTTTCTATTTTTTATATGAAACAAGTGGAAAAAAATGGAGAAGGTAAACTTATTTTTTTTAATATACTGTATCATAATTGTCATAAATTTCATATAGTCATATAAAATGGTCAAAAACATAGGGGAAAGAAAAAAAATTGTAGTAATACTATGAAGAATGTAGACATTTGGTCCTCCACAGCTTTAGGCTTATGTTGTAATATTTTTATGATCTTCAAATACTATTGTATTTTCATGTTAACCAGTGGACTCAATTTATGATATCATCATTACAATTGAATAGACAAACCTACTAAGATAAAAGCTCTTCCAGTGTATTGAAATTTGGTATGAGTTTTTATAGACAGTAAATTAATTCTTGGTTACATAACTATGCCAGAGTGTTAGGTGTAACCCTGGACTTTAAACTTAACTTTCACCCTTACATCCAATCACTGTCCAAGTCATGCTGCCTCAACCCCTGTAACACACCTCCAAAATATGCCCCTTCTTAACATCAGCACAACACTTCTAATTCACTCCCTATTCATCTCTTGCCTTGACTACTGCAGCTCCCCCCTTCCTAAGCTTACGGTTACATAGGCTATCCTCCCTTCAGTCCATCACTAATCTAGTCAAAAAAATACTAACCATACCATGATCTTCAGTCCTCACAACACCTCCTGCCTTCTGGTCCCATTTTCGCCTTCAGGACTTCTTCAGAGCCTTTGGAGCCTCCTACTCTGTCCACCTTTAGGCGATCCCTGAGAACCCATCTCTTTATTGAAGCCTATTTTGCTTCTAACTATTAAACTGTCTTTTTACTTTGTCCATCAGCTCATCCTTCACAGATATTACCTTTAATACAACTTGATCCTTTCTCTTAGATTGTAAGCTCTAACAAGCAGGGCCCTCAGATTCCCATTGTATTGTAACTGTACTGTCTGTTTTCATTTTGTAAAGTGTTGCGCAAACTGTTGGCGCAATATAAGTCTTCTATATTAACAATAATACAAGGGAGCCTGGCAGGACATACACAGTAGATGACAACAGAAGGAAAGTCAATAAAGCTTTGGGTTGAGGTTCCATCACAATTTGTACACATTGCAGCTTGGCATCCTGTACCAACTCTTCTTGAAATACCTGTTAACTTAGCTACACACCTCTAAAAAAACAAACTCACATAATTATTATAAAATGATGGTTAGCTAGAAAATGGCTGCATTTCGGTATAAGCAAAGGTCATTTCACTTTCACTGTTAAATATTTGTTTTTTTATTTTTTTAATATGCTCTTCTAAACTATACATTATCACTTCACTTTTACCTAGATGAAGATATTTAGTTGGTTTAAAAAAAAGTTATACTTTTGAAACTTTCCTTTTATAGTGTAGCATATGCATTTTTTTTATAACTACAGTATATATTGCAAATATTTTTATGAAATTGTCACATTTTCAGTCTGATTTAGTTTTGCAAATGCCACCCGCACCCTGTTTGAATAGGTGATAAAAGTTTGAAAATTGCTGCATTTCAGATATAAATATAAAAACCTGACACACATAGTATTTGATGGAAACTATTTTCAAAAATAACTTTTTTTTGCCAAGTTTTTAACTGCTTCCATTGCGGACTGAGATTTAGGCTGTTATAAGATTGATATCTGTTTGCAAGTACTATATCGATCTGTCATGCTATGTGAAGATTAGCATTTGCCTGAGGAATTGTTTTGACATTTTGTATGTCAAATATATTAAAGTAGAACTATAAGCAAAACTTTTTTCTATTTTGGATAGAGTAAGGGGGCTATAACCCGTCAGTTTTTGTTTTTTCGCCATCTGTGTCCCATTACAGGGATTTATGTGAAGGTTAGCATCTACCTGATGAATTTTTTTGACATTTTTATGTCAAATATATAAAAGTAGAACTATAGGCAACTTTTTTTTTTCATTTTGGATAGAGTAAGGGAAGGTTATAACCCCTGTCCAATTTTTTTTTCGTCATCTGTGTCCCATTACAGAGATTTCCCCTCACTTCCTGATAGCCAAACAGGAGGTGAGAGGAAATTCCTGAAAATTAAGGGATTTCCTTGAGGACTTTAGGTCACCAGAATTAGTGTCCTCATTGGAAGATTTATCCTGTATTACTTTTCTGGGGACAACCCAAAATTTGGGATTTTCTTTTACTTTCACTTTCAAGGATAACAGTAAACAGGACAAACAAAGAAGGTGAATATCCCTAATAGGGGTACAAACTGCTATAAAACCTTATAGGTGTTCTAATCCCTCTCCCACTCTATCCAAAACGAAAAAAAGGAACTACAGAATACTGGGGTGCCGTGACGAGGCTCTGTAGCTTATTCATGTATTTGCAGATGAGTGCTAACTAAACCCTTGTTTTTAATGAATACTGTTAGACAGGTTAATTCGGTTTGTTTGCAGACTGGCTGGCAAGTTAGAGCTGGGAATTTTTTTTCTGTTTTGTTGTTTGAAACCCTCCCAGAGCCAGTGAGCTTGTTGAATAATTATGTATTATCTGTTTTATTGAGCAAATCCTTTTAAATTCCAGATTCCTCTTGGATATGTCTTTTTGGGGGGGTTTATTGCTGTCTGTGTCCCCACTGGGTAGATTCACTTTCTCAATATGTCCTGGTTACCATGGTCAACAGAACAGAAAATGACAACGAATATTATAGTATAGGTTAACAAAAAAATTCACCTAGGTTGATGCAGCATTGTTGCATCTGTTCCCCACCAGAGTACTGAGAGATCAAGACTGAGTACTGAGGATCAAACACTGCTGATTGCTCAGTTCTCCCCTCCACACTGAGCAGAGAATGGTGAATGTCAGTCTCCAGCTCTCTGTTCTGCCTCTCCAGCACTTACTGGAGCGCTGGACTGAAGAGGGGATGGGAGTGGCTGGCTTAGGCCCTGGTTGAGTTAGCTGTCTATCCAGGCATCTGGGTGGATCCTGACTTTAAAGTCAGTATCTATCCAGAGCCTGGACTGGCTCAGTCAGGTTACTGCTTTGCTCTCATGCACATCGCTGGATTGAGATTGGACTCGGGTAAGTATTGGGTGGGGAGGGGGTAAGGGGGGGCTGAGGGGGTTGCTGCACACTGAAAGTTTTTTGCCTTCATGCATAGAATGTATGCATTCTGTTTGCTAAATTTTAGATTTGCTTCTATACTTAAATATTTTATAACTGTCTACTGTAAGTTAATTTTGAAAATTTATATTAATTCTTCCCTATATCTTTCTGTATTTCTATCAGGACTGGGCACAATGATTTGGGCACTGTGCCTTCTTCTCTCCCTGAAGGGGACACTGGCTCAGAGTGACAAGAAGCCGTGAGTATTTGTAAACCAGTTCCAATAAATTAGAATGTATCTTAAGCTTAAAATGTTTTTTTTCTTTTTTTTTTGTTTTAATTTAGATAGCAAAGGGAGTGGTGAGAACCCCCAACAGTTTTTGTCCCATTTGGGAGACTTACCTTCACATCCTGACATGGAGACACAATAAGAAGTGACACAATCTCTCCTAAGTAAGGAGTGATCCCCTCTTAGTAGTCATTAGAACAGATGTTCCCATTAGAAAGATCCCCCTCACTTCCAGTGACAACTGTGAATGTTTAGATTTTTCATCACTTTCTGTCAGGGTGACAATGGCCACTAAAAGAAACAGGGTGGATCTTCCTGGAGGATGAGCAGCAGTAAAATTGTATGTGACATGGATTTGTTAATAAGTGATCACATGGCTTTATTTTATTTAAAAAAGGTTATTGTTAGCATTAGGGCTCATGTACACGGGACGTTTGGAAAACACTTCTTCATGATGGAAACTGCTGGAAAACATCTGTTTAGCCGCGTTTGCATATCGCATTTATGCACGTTTGCGTTTAGAACCGTTTTTTTTAAAGATAACATCAGGAGACCTTCCAAAATGCCCAGAATGCACTGAAAAACAGTAAAAAATTAACTATTTCAGACATTTTGAGAGAAATAGAGAGAGCAGAAGCAGAGAGAGCAGTATGTGTTGAGATTACCTGTTTTTTCTGGTTGTATTCACTATGGATCCCATCGTGAGCATAATGCGGCACGTTCTACCATTTTTTCCTTCACGCAAAACCTGGAACTGACTGCGCTGGTGTACCGGGTCCATTTAAATACATGGAAAACGCTTTGCATGCATTTCTGATGATGAAAAAAGGCTCTGGACAGCATTTGGATATGGAACACTTAAAAAACGCTTCTAAACGCAAACGCTGATAAAATCTACTCCTGAACACAAGTTTGGTGCGTTAAAAAAACGACTGTAAACTCAACTGCCTGTAAACGACTGTAAAAGACATAGTGTACATGGACACATAGGAAAACATTAGGGAGAGTTCAGGGGCTGCTGAAAAAAAAAAACGCAGAAAAGCTCCTGAACGTCAGTTTATCAGCTGCAGTGTACATGAACCCTTAGGGTTGAGACTAGGATTATGGATAAAACTAGGTTGAGCTTTTTGGGTACCAGGGCAGGTCCAGGATAAATAAAAGAAGATTTTGCAACCTTTAGAAGCCATTTAAATTTCAGGGTAACCCTAATGATCACCAAACTATCACATTCCCCACTGAGTACAATAAATTTCACCAAATGGTGAAATTTCACCAAAATGTCCCAATTTCTGATGAGATTGAAATAAAGCCAAAACTACCAGTTCTGCTTATTCTTACCTGAAAAGTCAATCAAAGGAATTCATAGAGTGTTCATTGGAACTTGCCATGATGTGGACTGTCTATTACTTATATGTTATTGGAAGCAAGCTGGCAGAAGCTTGGAGTCATGCTTCAGGGCCCTGCAGTTTGTCTGATTGGGATATAGGGATTGAGCACTTCTCTTAGATTTTCCATGCTTTAGAATGCCGACATACCTCCACAAGACAAATGTTGGTTTTGGCAACAAATTCATTTACCTGTTGTAGATGGTGAGGGACAGTGAGGTCGGAGTTTCCATGCACTTTCTCCCTGCCACTGCGCTGACCCTGTGTTTTGGATCTGGGCGATGGAGCCTGATGGGGATTCACAGACACTAGTTCCCCATCAGGTCCACTCCCCTTGTGATTGACAGCAGGCAGTGGGTGGATCTTTAGCCAATAGTTAGCCTGCTATTGGCTATAAAATCCACCTGCTGTCAATTACAAGGGGAGAGCTGACCTCACGAGGGGGGTGGACCTGATTGCAAACTAGTGTCTCTGTTTCCCATCAGGCTCCAGGCATCACTGGCTGCTAGAAGGCTGTTGGCTGTGAAACCGACAGTGTCCTTAACAACCAGTGACGCTTTGATGGGTGGCACCTGAAAGGGAAGATGAGACCCTAGTTTCCTATCAGGTCCTTAATAACCAGTGAGAGGGAGGGGGTTGCAGAAGCAAATATGCCACTCTGCTACACTGTGTACAGGGACAGGCACTCTGCCTGTCTCTGTACACCAATTTAGAGTAGGTCTTAATTACCTCCAGCTACATTATCTACAAACTTTATTTATTTTTTAATTTGGTACATTGATAGCACCACATTGTAGATGTTTTGCTATTCAGAAAGTACCTAAATCTGCTACATATATCGGTGAAGCTATTGGCAGGGATTTTTTAATCTGGCACACAGGCCAGTTAAGGGGCCATAGCACCAGAAAAGTGTCAGTAGGGATTTATGGAATCCCCCCAAATGTGCAGAAGCAGGGCCTGCATATGTAATGAGCAAATATATCGCTGTCCCCATATGGATGAGAAGAATATTAACATTTTACTGGTCACAATCACATCTGTGTCTTACAATAAAGGCAATCATTTGTTCTCAGTCGCTTACTTAGAAAATCTAGCATATGGAAAAAACAGAATGATTTTAGTGCTTCTTTTTTTCTTTCTTTCCTATAAAAGTCAGGTATGTATATGTTCAAGTGTTTACTATTGTTCTGTCAAGCCTTCTATCCCCGATCCCCCTCTTCTGGGGTCCCCTTCCGGCGCTCCATGCTCCTCCAGTTTTGTGAGTGCACCCATAGGACACAGCTTGCTCTAGGTGCACTCATGGGGGTTCAACCCTAGCCCAGATGCCTGCATCTATAGACACACACATCAGGACTTAGCCAAGCCACCTCTCCCCCCCCCCCTGCTCCCTCATCAACGGCTTTGATTTACAGCAGCAGGAGTCAATGGCTCAGCCTGTGAGACCAGGAAGTGAGGGAAGGGAGAAGCTGCAGATGGACACAGCGCTGGATTGAATGAGGGCTCAGGTAAATAAAAAGGGGGGGGGGTACTACTACCTAAAACATTATTTACCTTAATACAAATAATGCTTTAACCCCTCAACGCCGCTGTCACACAAATATGCGGCCTCACGGAACTAGGTTTTTTTCCAAGGGGATGCATATTTGTGTACCTGTCTTTGTGCTGGGAGACTGCGGTGTCACTGAGAGCCCCAGGTCCCGTTCTAACGATCGGGACTTGGGATTCCCAATTCCGGGTCACGTGATTGCTGTCTGATTGGCTATCACAGTGATCAGTCACTGTGCAGTCCGGCCCCCTTGTTTTTTTCTCTCTCTATGAATGGAGAAGAGAGATACATTGTGTCTCTCTAACTCCTGGCATAGAGAGAAAAAAAATGTTTGTGAAAAAAAAGATAAATAGAAAAATAAATATTAATCAATCAATAAAAAATAAAGAAAAAAATACCTCGATCAAGGTTTGATCTAGTTCAGTGCCAGGGTTAGTGTTTGGGTCAAGGTCAGGGTCAAAGGTCAAGGTCAAAAGGTCAGGATCAAAGGTCAGGATTTAATAAAAAATTGGTATCAGTGTCAGTTAGTGTCAATGTTAATGTCAGTGTGTTTTAGGTTAAAAAAAAAAAAAAAAAAAAAGACAAAAACAAAATGCGCACTATTGTTTCTGGGCTGTACTACGGGTACAAACAACAAATAACATACACATATATGGTATCGCTGCGATCGCCAAGAACTGGAGAATTTATTTTGGGTTGTTTGTTGATGGTAGGTTATGGTAGGAGAAATCCATTAGCATTTACCACCAAATGAAAGCCCAATTTGTCCTGAAAAAAACGAGGTATAATTCACCTGGATGTATAAAGTAGTTGTGATGATATGTATTTACTAACACATGTCAACGTTGCAAAATTGTGCTTAGGCATTTAGATTTGTTTTACCCTTAGGCGTGAAGGGGTTAAGATAAACAATGTTTAGGCTTTATAATCACTTTAAAAAATCTGCAATGTAATAATAGAAACTGGGTGCGTTTTGTGGTTCTAGAATGTTTTTTTCTTTTCTTTTTTTCCGCTTTTAGAATCTTTGGCCTTTTTGTTTCACCTGACCTCTACTATCCATCCGAGGAGAAGTTTTGTATCCACACTTCTGGTGACCTCAGAGGCTACTCCCACCTGTCAGTGAATCTAGAAACCTCGGCTGGAACCAAAACTCTGCACACAGTGCAGCCAAACATGCAGGCCTGGCACTGCCAGTCCTTCCAGGTATGAGTCAGTGGTGTCTCCCAAATGAGTAGAGATGAAAGAAATAAGAGATAGTAAAGCTATGAGAGAGATCCTCTTAGTAATGGTACTGTTCAATATTATGCAGTGGCGTCCCCGAGGCAGGTGTGTGACGGGTGCAGCCCGCACCAGGTGAAACCCCCACACCGACTGCACGGGTGACACCAGGACCCGCTCCACGAAAAAAGTGTACGTTGTAAAGCAAGCTGGACGATCCCCCGCATTAATGGATCCGATCGTCGGCTTTCTTTACAACTTACCTTTTCTTTCGAGCCAGGGTCTTGGAGTGCAGGGGTGGACTGACCATTTGGAAACTTATTGGGCACTGCCCACTTGGGCCCAGGGTCAGTAGGGGGCCCCAATGAGATGCCCCTGGTACCTTTTTTCATAGGCTTTTTTCTAGTTTGGGCAAGGACAACAGGGGGCCCCATGATCCCCTATTGCCCGGGGGCCACATGAGTTGTTCAGTCCGCCCCTGTCTGTTTAGTGTCACTCCCCCCGTATAGGTTGCATGCCCCCAATGATCCATGAATGGATTGAGCATAATGGAATCGAGATCCCGATCCAATTATGCTCCCCAATCCGCAGATCCGATCCATCCTGCGGGATTGTCGGCATGCAACCTATACGGGTGACCACCGGACCCGCGCTCCAACAAAAGGTTTAAAGTTGTAAAGAAAGTCGACAATCCCTGTAGGATGGATCGGATCTGCGGATATGAGTCGCATAATGATCGTAGTTTGTAAGTCTGATCCATTATGCTCATCAAATCCGCAGATCCGATCCTATTCTGTGGGGATTGTCGGAGGGGGTGTTAAGCCAAGTGTTACCCCGCACCGGGTTGACACCAACCCTAGGAACGCCTCTGCTGATATTACATATATGGAAGAGCACAGCAAAAGGTGTTGGATACCCGTTATAGGTCAAGCAACTTATTTTAGCACATGCTGAGAAGAGGACTGTCCCCACGCAGAATGTGGGTGGTCGCACTCGATGCAGCCAGCACATATATTGGCTTGGTAAGCTGCAGCACATTACATTTTTATGTCTTTTTTTTATTAGGCGCTTTGGCCTGTTCACATACCTTTAATTGTTGCGTGTCATTTGAATAGGCTGCTTTGCTTCACAAAACGCAGGGAAAAGGTCCCTCCACCAACTGTCAAGAAATCACAATGCGCTAGGGAACTACTGTGCAGTTCCCAGTGCTTGGCATGATTTTCCAGTACAGGCGACGCGTGGCAGTAGGATTAATGGCACCAGCGCCCGCTATAGTCCCGCGTTTTGTGTGCGGGTGTTTGCAGCCACGGGATGAAGTGTGAGTCCCGCAGCGGCTTTCCACCCCCACAGGTGTGAACCAAGCCTGAAAATTTCACTAGTGTTAATAAAAGGCTAAAATGCTGTTAAGAAAACAAACTTTTGTTGCCGTATATTTTTAAATACACATAACAGTAATAAATATAATAAATAATAGTCTAAAAATAATATTTCTGTCATTTTCCAGGTTCCTGAGCCCTCTAAGGACACGGAGAAGGTTCATATTTGAGGTCCAGGGAATGGAGGCTGGAGGGGACAAGGTTCAGTTTGTCAGCAAACCTCTGACTTTGCGCATGAAAAACGTTTAAAACGTTCATCCAAACAGATAAAACTATCTATAAAACCGGGACAGACAAGTGAGTTTTAACAACACAGAGAAAGCTTGCCTGGTCCACACCTACTGTATGTGCTGTGTTTCCCATGCTTTGAGGAATAATAAATGTAACTACTTGACGGGTATGTCTCTGGGCTACAGGGATGATGGCCACAGCTGCAGGCATCACCCTGGCATCATTTTTTCAGTCGATAGTGCCGTTTCTTGTAAAAGCAATCTGAGCCGCTAAATAGCTGCTGGATTGCTTTGACAAGTGGCTGGAGGGCTGCACCCCCCCCCAGCAGCCTTCCTCCACCTTCCCGGGCTCTCCTGTCTCACTAGGGAGCCTGGGACTGCAGTTGACGGCTCCGCCAGCTTACCATACAGATGATCGAGGACTGGAACATTTTCAATCATCTCTATGGTCTAAGAAAGCAGAAACAATGAGTATTTAGTCAGTTCCCCGGTTTTGTTGGTTGTAAATAGAGATGAGCGAATTATTCAAAAATTCGGTTTCGGCTGATTCGCCAAATTCGCCGAATAAATTCGCTTCGAGCCGAATATATTCGCTGCGAATTTAACTTATAAAAAGGGTGTTTTCTAGGCTTCAGAGAGCCTTTATATTAGTGCAGAACACTGTACCTTTAATTTAAATGCCCTTGGAGTCTGCTGGGAAGAGAAATAATACTGTCAGTCAGTATGACATGCAGATGAGTGCCGTCGATCTTAGAATCACCGCACACTTCACTCATTTGGGCAGTCACGGGGCCATACCAGAGTGTGGAGCCACAGTGTGGCGGTGGAGGCAGCAGCAATGGGAGGCCATACAGCACCCTATGACAAAATGGAAACCCACCAGCAGTGTGAGGAGACCTGAAAGTGGCACATGGCAGAGTGTGGCGATGGAGACAGCAGCAATGGGAGGCCGTACAGGGACCCATGACACACTCTGGACCTGGCAGCAGCATGAGGAGGCGGTACAGGGGCCCATGACAGATTACGGGCCTGGCATCAGCATGAGGAGTCGGTACGGGGGCCCATGGCAGATTACGGGCCTGGCAGCAGCATGAGGAGGCGGTTACAGGGGCCCATGGCAGAGTGGCGGAGCGTAAGCAGCTAAAATTGAAGGCCATACAGAGGCCTATGTTAAAAAGTCCCCCCAGCAGCAGCGTGGGGAGACGACTATCAAGAGTCCAATGGCAGAGTGGCGGAGCAGAAGCAGCTTCAATTGAAGGCCATACACAGGCCTAGGTTTAAAAGTCCCTCACAGTTAATTCCAATAACGAACTCTACTCCTCCGTGCAATCTACTTACGAGACCCTGGGCAGGTCTGGGTCCAATTTGTGGTAGAGACTGGTTTTGTTCAGCCATGCTTGAGCGAGTAATAACAGGTCTGTGCTGCCCTTTGGTGTCTGGCTTAATGCGCACAACACTGAACGTCCCAGCGTTTGTCAACGATTTGCCGTTAAGTGATGCAAACCCGCTGAACCACGTTCATGAGGAGCCGGTACAGGGGGCCATGAATCAGTATGGACCTGGCAGCAGCGTGAGCAGACGACAGAGGCACATGGCGCAGGGTGGCGGTGGATGCAGCAGTTATTCGGAAGCCATACACAGGCCTAGGTTAAAAAGCGGAAGCCGTCAGCAGCGTGAGCAGACGACAGAGGCACATGGCGCAGGGTGGGTTGGTGGAGGCAGCAGTATTCGGAAGCCAAACACAGGCCTCGGTTAAAAAGCGGAAGCCGTCAGCAGCGTGAGCAGACGACAGAGGCACATGGCGCAGGGTGGCGGTGAAGGCAGCAGTATTCGGAAGCCAAACACAGGCCTCGGTTAAAAAATTGCGGAAGCCCTGTCAGCAGCGTGAGCAGACGACAGAGGCACATGGCGCAGGGTGGCGGTGGAGGCAGCAGCAATGGAAGGCCATACAGCACCCTATCACAAAATGGAACCTACCAACAGTGTAAGGAGACCTGAAAGTGGCACATGGCAGAGTCTGGCGATGAAGTCAGCAGCAATGGGAGGCCGTACAGGGACCCATGACACACTCTGGACCTGGCAGCAGCAAGAGGAGGCGGTACAGGGGCCCATGGCAGAGTGGCGAAGCGTAAGCAGCTTAAATTGAAGGCCATACAGAGGCCTATGTTAAAAAGTCCCCCAGCAGCAGTGTGGGGAGACGACTATCAAGAGTCCAATGGCAGAGTGGCAGAGCAGAAGCAGCTTCAATTGAAGGCCATACACAGGCCTATGTTAAAAAGTCCCCCAGCAGCAGTGTGGGGAGACGACTATCAAGAGTCCAATGGCAGAGTGGCGGAGCGTAAGCAGCTTCAATTGAAGGCCATACACAGGCCTAGGTTAAAAAGTCCCCCCAGCAGCAGTGTGGGGAGACGACTATCAAGAGTCCAATGGCTGAGTGGCGATCCGGGAAGTCAGCGTTGTGATTGCAGATGCAATGCAGAGATTCTATGAGGTGATGCCGTGGGTGCGAAGAAGATCATGCTGCTGATTGGCTAATGCGATCACATGTCATGAATGCATTATGGGTCAGCGCGCCTTGTCTGCGCGCCTTCCCAGAGATCCCCGCCCCATCTTCTCTGTCCATTTTCTCCGTCGCCACACATGTCGCCGCCATTTTTGGGAAAATTCGATTCGTGCATCCGAAGTTTGCTAATCTTCGGATTCGTCGCGAATAGAATTTTTCCAAATCTTCGGAACGAATTCCACTTCGTCATGTTCGATTCGTTCATCTCTAGTTGTAAACAAACTAGTGGTGCACTGAAATGAAAATTCTGGACAGAAACTGAAAATTCAGGAAGCACTTGGCCGAAAACCCAAACCTAAATGGACAGTTTTTAAAAAGTATATATTTGTTTTTTACATATAATTGCATTGTATTTGACTTTTTATTTAATATCATGAATTTAATTAAATGTGAATTAAAAAATTACAATCCAGTAACGTAAAATAACTTTTGGTGAAAGTAACACATAAAAATTGGACAGGAAATAAAATTAAATCTATCTAAAATTAAAAATAACTTAAATAGAGGCGTTTTTGCATTGAAGTCAATGGGATGCGATTTTGCATTGAAGTAAATGGGACTTGATTTTGCATTGAAGTCAAAAGAGGGCATTTTTGCATTGACGTCAGTGGGACACAATCTTCCAATGGAGTCAATGGAATCTGATTTTGCATTGAAGTCAAACATCATCACCTTTTTTTTATCGGCAAAACTGATCATTTTCAGCAGTTATATATCAGTGCATCACTAAAACAAACCATTACTAGTTTGGGAAAAACATTGCATCAAACTGTTCTTGGTATGATCCAATGCTTTTAAGGACAGAGTTGAGATCTAAGGTCTAATAGATCCCAGATCTCTCAGTAAAGAGCACCTGTCACTGGCCATACTATCACAAGGAATGTATCTCATCCCATGTGATAGCAATAAAGTTGATAAAAAAAAAGCTACAGTGCAAAAATAAAAAATATAAATAACAAAATAGAATTTTTTTTAAAGCACCCCTGTTCCCTGTGCTCGCACAAAAAGGAGAACACATGTGTCAGTACTGCACGCATATGTAAACAGCGATCACACAACACATGTGAGGTATCACCATGAACTTCAGATCAAGAGCAATCATTCTAGCACCGAACCTCCTGTCTAAATCTAAAGTGGCAACCTGTAAAAGCTTTTCAAGTGTTGCCTGTGGATAATATAATGTACGTAGTTTGTTGCTGTTCCATGGGCATGCGTAATTTTAAAGCCTGACATGTTTGGTATCTATTTACTCTGTGTAACATTATCTTTTATATTTTACCAAACAATTGGGTATTATATTGTGTTTTTGTGCATTAAAATTTATTAAAGTGTATTTTTTGCCACAAAAGAGTTTAAAAAACTGCTGTGTGACAAAAAAAAAATACTGCCTCTGCTTTAAAAAAAAATATATATAATGTTTGGGGTTCTAAGTAATTTTGTAGCAAAAAATAATGGTCTTTGCATGTAAACAAAAATTGTAAGGAAAGGCCTTGTCTTCAAGTGGTTAAACGTTTTTTAGCTTGACGCATACAGTAGTTTAAAGGATAAGTTCACCTTTCAGCAAAAAAATAATAAATGCACATTTTTTTGCAGGTAAAAAAATGTGCATTTATTAGTTTTTGTTTTGGGAGCCAGTGATCAGCAGATCGTTGATGCCATGCAGGTCTCCTGTGGACCTGTCACTGTGTCTGCTTCTTCGTACGGGGAAACCGATACTTACTGACAGGAAGACTCAATGAACTACTACGGCGCTCACAACGCAAATACCATTAGAACTACAAGCCGACAGCCACAAAGTCTGCTGGGGTTTGTAGTTTTCTCATTCACAGAACAATGTGAAAGAGTGACGAAGTCGGAGCCCCGCACAGCCATGTTATTTTTAAATTGGTACAGCTAGCGGGAGGAGAAGATCCCCTGTTAGCTGTCACTATGGGGAATAATGGGGGGACAGTCCGTTCGTAACATATTACACCCTGAATATGAATGTAACATGTTACAAACCTATCCTTTAACCACTTCCCATCCGGCCCATGTACATAAGTGGCCAGAAGGGAGCAGTGCCGAAGTGGGTGGCTGTTTATAAATGGCCCTCGTATTCAATTCCTGTGCGCACTCCCTGGAAGCGCACGACACTGCACTCCGGTGTCACGATCACTGTACGGGACCTCTGTGTGAGGTCCCAATTCATGTGATCCCTGATTGGCCAATCAGGGATCACATGAATAGTAGTAAGCAAGATGTCACTTCCTGACATTATTGCTTACTACTTGTGAAATCTGTGAATGACCACAAAGGTCACATGGTACAAGGCTATTCACAACAGCCTTGTACCATGTGACAAGCTGTGACCAATCACAGCTTCATAGTATTTCTCAATGGCTGCAAGAATGGACTCTGCCTGGCCCAAAATGGCCACCAGAGTCACATGGGACAGCAACAGCCAACTGGATCGCTTCCCCAGTGACCCAGGAAACAATAGATAAATAGGTTCTTCCTGAGCTCCACTCCCTCTGCAATGCCACTGTGCTTTAAATGCCACCTGCAGTGGAGAAAATAGATTATACCTGCCTCCATGTATGCCACGGAAACAGCGCATGTGCAGATGTGCCCCTTGCAGGCAGGTGAAGTTGATGCTCCCTGTACCGGTGGCGCTGTTATTCCAACCGCCATGCAGAGAGGAAGAAGGATCTCTGAGGCTTCCATAGGCATCATCAGGGGTGCAGCAGTCCAACTAGGCGCTGCTGAACTAGATGACATCTGCGGCCATCTTTAGTGAGGGCAGTGCTAATAAATAGCACTGTCCCATTGCAGTTGGCATGCATTGCAATGTGGCTAGGTGAGGGACAGGAACCCGCTGGAGAAGGACAGTATGACTAGCCTAGGGAGAGGTTCTGGTGGAGGAGGGACAGAGTAGGGAGCAGGTACTTTTGCTGCCATACTATCAGCCACCTCACTGGTCAGTTGCTGCCAGGTACCATAAGCTTTGTAACGCGTCTTCTATAATATAATAATATGGGCCTGTGGCACAGCTACGCACATAGAGAAGTTCCTGCACAGGCACAAACAATGCTGGTATCTGTGGTCTTAGTACCTTCAGTGTGCACAGATGTGCAACAAGTTTCTGCTGGGTCCCCAAAACCTCTGGCACATCTGCGAAGGTGCAAAATCAGGTGGTGTACATGCGTCTGACAGCAAAACTACCTCCTGGGATGACTGACATGGAAATCTCAGGAGGCAGCAGAGGGACATTGCCATTCTGTCCTAGGCGAGAAACAAGGAGGTGCTGCACTGCAACACCAAAAGGTCAGAAAAGTTTTTTTAAAAAGTTTGGAATTTTCATTCAGTTGTTGAAGAGGAAGGTGGGAGAAGCCTGAAAAAGAAAGCGGTTTTATTGGCTGAAGTTGCAACTTTATCGTATTTGAATTTTAACAAATGAGGTTGAACCCGGTTCACACTGATGCGGTGTGGAATTTGCAACGTTTTTTCTGTACGAATTCCGCACCGCATCAGAATCACACCCTGTTCATGCGAACCGATGCGGTTGTCTATGTTAAGTTAACAACACCCCAAAAGCGGTCCGCAAAACGCAGTGCGATGTGCAGAACCGGATCAAATAGGTGTGAATACCCATGCAATCCGATTCTAGTGCGGACCAAAAAAGGGTCCTGTGTCTTTTTGGTGGGATTAGAGCCATACAAAATGTATGGCTCCAACCGCACTGCACACAAATTGCATGTGATTTGTAGAGGAATGCAGCGCAGTTCCTGTGTGAATCACATGCAATATACCGCACCACATATATGTGAACCCGGGCTCAGAGTAAGAATCTGTATTTCCACAAGCATTTGTGTGTAAATATTGCAAGATTTCTTTTTCATAACATCAAAGAAGGGAGATCATTATAGACCAGAAAACATGTCGGATGTTTTCTCTTGTCTGGTTGTGAACAAATACCATTATTAAAAGATTTTGGACTTTCAGTTCTGTGGTCTGGTTCCCCACGGATCCCAAATTTAGGGTCTCCAAGTTTAGGGGAAGCCTGCATGTGCTGAGTGTAGCTGGCCAGCTAAGACCAGTCCTAGGTTGCTAATATGGTTCACATATAAGTGTATACCAAACCTGCCAATAACCTCAGTACAGTATATATGTGCATATGTTAAAGCCAAAAGCAGAATCATTGCTGTGATTTATGTCTTTGATTGTTATGACATTTATATATTCATTGTGTTAGCAGAAGCAGAAAAGGAAAATATGCCTTTAAGAGTTAGTTAAAGGTGAGCCAATCCCAGACAGCCTCACACTGTACAGAGCCTTAACCAATCCCAGCCAGTTTCACATTTCTGCCTGTGTAAAACTCCCTGCTAGGATTTTCTAGAGACACAATATGCTCACCAGGGACAGAGGAGGAAACAGACAAAATTCCAATCAGAGAAGCTCCATGGAAGCAGAGAAGGCCAAATAGGTATTTAATGCACTTGTGTGTTCCTCTATTGTTTAACAGTGCAGGTAGATCTGTGTGTAAAAACTGTTGTATGTGTTTACTTGTAGTTCCACCGAACTTACGAATCAAGTCACTGCAGAGTAATCTAACGAATTTATAAATCCAAGTGAATTTATCAATCTTTTCGAAATATACAGAACGAATTTATCGAATCTATTGAAAACCTATCGAGATAAGCTATCGAATCAACCCAATGTAATACGAATTAAACCATTGTAATATGAAAGAAATAAGCTACTGTATGATAAAGGAAACAAGCCATTGTAAGCAGTTATATGAAGAAGATTGAAGTTATTAAAGAAGTTAAACTAAAGTATTCGGTGTGCTCTTTAAACCTACTGCATCCATAGAGCCGGCATTGGAGGAATTACAGAGTAAAGTCAGTCTAATCAAACAAGAAACAGCAATTGCATAATTTTTCTAATGCCACAGCGCACACTAGGCACCAAAAAGGGTGCTGCGCCCTGCCACACTGAGAGCAGCCTTATCTGAGCCTTTGCACCCTATAAGAATGTGATTGACCTTCTTCAAAACATTATTCATTGATGGGTCAAAGCCAGCACCTCAGTCACACACATACAAATCTAACAGGATTTTTAGCCTTCCCCTAATCTACTATTATTTTTCATTTCTGTGTTGCTGGGAGAATTTCCTCTACTTCCTGTCTGCTGAAACTGTTGTCACCAGAACAGGAAGTGAGGGGAAATCTCTCCAGTAGAGCCCAGGATAGCAATAAAACCTGAGTAATACCTTTGGTAGGCAACTGAAGTGGTTAGCACAGAAATGCTTTTAAGGTTCCCTCTCTTCAAACAAAAGCAAAAAGTGTGTGTTTTTTTTTTTTTTAATTGTAGCAGCTTTAGTGCCATTCCCCTGACCTTTCACAATATGGGGTACTTGGACTTCAGCTGAAATAACAATAATGTGACTGTGATGAGTTTTTATTGTAAAAACTCAGAGATGAAAAGGAGTTTTCACAGACGCACAAAGAAGGTGGCAGGGAGCTGCAGTTACAAAATGTACAAGAGCTCTGAGAGCTGATTGGAGGTAAGGGACACACACCCCTCCACACAGCACACAGGAACAGAGTGAGGCTGTCAATTTGCTGGAGGTCCCCTCCCCTGTCACCTTTTATTTCTTGGTGTCAGGAAAAACCTGTCAGAAGTCACTCTGCTGATAGCAGAGGAACAAAGCAGCAGGCAGAAATTGCTCTTAGTGCTCTGCATTGAGACAAGTGCACACTATAGAGGAAATGCTTTGTTCATGTTTCATGTCTGAGGTTTACAACCACTTTAATGATCGATTTCTGTCAAATAGGATTGTTTGAATTTTTTTTGTCGCTCAGCAGCTTGCATCCAATCGGCTGTAGCTGCTGATCAGTGCATTCTTACAGCAGAGAAGTCCCCACTGTCAGAATACAATTGCACAGCTGTGTGAGGATTCCTCCATCCACCTTGCATGTGTGGATAGGGAAATCCAGTGGGAACATAGGGCGAATGCAGTTCTGGCACCTCCAGCACTGAATGTATGTAATGGCAAGGGATTATGGTGTGTGCTGGAGGGTCTATTGATGCTAAGGGATCTATTGTTCACTAATGGGGATCCATTTTTTCATGGTTTCTGTTGTTGCTGGGTAGGTCTATGGTTTGCTGGGGGGTCAGTTTCGTTGCTGGGGGACCTGGGAACAAATGTGTTGAGGGAGAGGTTTATTGTTGCTGGCTGCTGGGAGATCTGTTGTTTCTGCTGGGGGTCTATTGTTGCTGTGATGTCATTTTGTTGAGGACTGTGTCACCATTGTCTGGCTGGGAAGGGGGAGTCTATTGTTGTGTGTGGGGGGGTTGTTATTTTTGTCTATAGGAGGAGTTCTTACTGTTGTGTGCGGGGGATCGGGGACGGAGCAGGTTTGAGATTATGACAGGGCGGACGTGCTAGGCCAGGTTGGGAGCGGGGCGAAGGGCGAAGGCGTGGGAGTGCGACTGGCGGAGAGGAAGGCGGTACTGTTGAGAGGCAGCGGCAAGGGAAGGGAGCGGATGGCGAGGTTGGCCGTGTGGGATGGCGCTCTATTGTAGCACTTCCCCTATCTTCTCTCTTCCCTCTCCTTCTATCTCCTCTACCTCTCTATCTTCCCTTCTTCTCTTTCTTTCTTTCTATCCCCCTCTTTTTCATTGCCTATATCCCCCCTCTCTCTTCCCCCCCCCTCCCCCCTCCTTTCCCCCTCTCTCTATTCCCTCACTCTCTTGCCATACTTATCTTCTTGTATATCATACTACTCGTCCCCCCTCTCTCTTCCGTCTATCTACTTTTCCATACAAATCCCTCTCTCTTTGTGGCACTAACCAATGGCTCTACTTGGTTCTTTGTTTTATTCTGTATTCTAAAAAAAAAAAAAAAAAAAAAAAAAAAAAAAAAAAAAAAAAAAAAAAAAAACTAAAAGAGATATTGGCAGCTTGAGTTAAATGGAATTAATGCATCCATTGGCAGTCCTTCATCCAGACGTTCCACAGGCATCGATGTCCTGGTGGAAATGGTGGGTGGTGATTTTCACTTCCTCTGTCTTCTTCCAATCCACGCCCATAAAGAAATCTGTGCTGTTTGATTCTCACATAACTAGCCACATCCGATTCTCTTGGATTTTGCAAAGGAACTGTAAAGAAGAACAAAATATAATTAAAAAACACTGAAACAAGGGCCGTGATTATGGGCGCGGGAGCTGGGGTAGGGGATGCAACCAAGGAACAATACTCACAAGGTGGGTAGGGGGTGGAAACTAAGGGGCGGTTATAGGTACTGGGAGGTGGGTGGTAGGGGGAGTGAAACCAAGGAACAGTTGCTCAGAGGTGGGTAGGGGGTGGAATCAAAGGGATGGTGCTCAGAGGTGGGTTGGGGCTGGAACCAAGGAGCGGTTGCTCAGATAGGTGCGTAGGGGTTAGAACCAAGGGACAGTGCTCAGAGGTGGGTTGGGGCTGGAACCAAGGGACGGTGCTCAGAGGTGGGTAGAGGTTAGAACAAGGGACGGTGCTCAGAGGTGGGTAGGGGGGGTAGAACCGAAGGTACGGTGCTCAGAGGTGGGTAGGGGGTAGAACCAAAGGGACGGATGCTCAGAGGTGGGTAAGGGTGGAACCAAGGGTTTGGTACCATGGGAGGTGGGTCAGGGGGTGCGAACCAAGGAAAAGTGCTCAGAGGGTGGGTAGGGGGCAGAGACAAAGAGTGACTTTAGAAGGGGGGGGGTGTTCTGCTCCTATTCTCACAGAGGAAAAAATGCCCAGGAGAAATCCATTGTTTTTTTCAATCAGCCTGCTGGCATCTAGTGGAGATTTATGGTGCACAAAACCTACACTAGTTATCTAGTATACTAATGGATAATAATTAACCTGATGTAAGTGGGACAGAACACAATCTATTCAGCTTCTTCATCCCAAGACATGTTTAGTCCTCTTTTCATCCACTTTTACTAGCAGATCTCACTGGTCACTCCAAATAAAAAACAAAACTAAAAACAAATGCAAAAACATATAACAGCAGAATAAATTAAGACTTTTCTGTCTGCTTCCCTTTGACTGTGAATCAAGTAGCTAAAAAATGCAACTCGTCTACCATTTTTGATAAGTACAAGAAAACAAATTAAATATCTGTATTGTGCATCAGAATTCTATCTGTATTTTATAGAAAATAACAATTAAAAAGGATTTTAGACGAAAGGTAAAGACACACCTACGGCTCACACTGTTGGATTCAGGAACACTGTGTATGTGAATGTGACATGACTTTTTCTTCTCTTCTTGCAGTAAGGGCCAGACTCGTATCAATAAATCAGGACATGGAAGTTCAGGATAAAACTGTAAGTATATATGATATTTCAAAATGCTAATACATGTTTACAGTCACGGGAGCACGTTATTAGGACTACTTCTAAACCTACCTTATTAATGTATTTATTTAATCAGCCAATAGGCAGGTGCTGGTTGTGCAACTACTGCAAAGCGCTGAAAAGCAGCGCTGCCACAACTGTCAGGTTCCAATCATAGAGGAGAAGTTAACAAAGCAGTCAGGTCATAAAACATAGAGTGCAGCGCTAAAACAAAAATAAACCTTTGACATAAATATGTGTGACTAATATAAAAGTCCACTAGTATCCTCAACAGGAAATTATATAGTCCACCATATAGTATCAACCGCTGTGAATATGATCCAATCTTCAATTGTAGAGGTGCTGACAGATTGCCTACTCACCGGAAGCACAATATAATTGCGCATAATCTGGATCATATACATCCTGGGGTCCTGGGAGAAGACAACTGTCAGGGATCCCCTCGATCCCCCGCCGCGATGGTCCCGGCGCAGGCGCAGTATGCCACTGCCGCCCTGTGCAGGGACTCGAGCACTGGTCCGGGCCGGCCGCGGCGTTCGAGTTTGCGCATGCGCAGTAGAAAGCCGCGGCCGCCCGCTGGGCACCAATGGCAGCGCAGGGCGGGATATTTAAACGACCCCTGAGCTGTCATTCAGTGCCTTCTGGTCTTACCTGTATCCTGTATCCGTGAACCTGTGTATCGTAAGTTGCTGACCCCCGGATTGTACCTGACCTTGCTGTATTTCTCCTGCTCAGACCCTTGCTTTGCCTGACCTCTCTCCTGAATGCCCCCTATTGGATTTGACCTGCTGTTGCTGACCTGGCGTGTGACCCGACTATTCTATGCCCGCTGCCTTGTACCTTGCCGTCCTCTCTGTTACCCAGCAGACCCGGCCCGTCTGACCTTGTTCAATCCATCCATCCCGTGCAGTGGGGTCTGCTGACCTCCTCATATCAGAACTCTTCCCGTGGGAGCCCTTGGCGCATACCCACTACCACTGACGGACGCACCCGGGGGGGGATAAACAGCCACGACCTGGTCTCAGGGGGCTCCAAGTCCATCCCCACCATCAGGGGCCCTGGTGAACAAGCACCCTGGTACTTAGACTACCGTGCGCTGGGGACGCCTATTCAGTGGAGTACTAGTGGTACCGCCAGGCGGTCCCTTACAGTACCAGAAGGCCATGACTGAGTCTAGAGGAGGGCCCTCGCCGCTTGAGGAGATCTGCAGGCACCTGTCTAACTTGACGCAGGCCGTATCGGCCCTGCAGGACAGATGGTCAGCAGATTGAGAATCACTTCCATTCCAGACCTGCACTATATCCGTTTCTGCCCCACAGGCCGCGGTCCCCCGCACCCCGGCCGTACAGCCCCCCTGTACCGGTTCTGGGCCATTCCGCTCCACTCCTGGCGGCCGAACCCCGAGTACCCCTACCGGAACGGTTTCACGGGGACCGCGCACACGCTTCAGGTCATTCCGTGAGTCCTGTCTCCTCTATTTTGAGTTGCAACCATGAACCTTTGTGACTGAATCCGTGAAGGTGGGGTTCGTCATCTCCCTCCTGCAGGGTGAACCCCAAGACTGGGCCCACCGACTGCGGGGAAAAAATGACCCTCACCTTAGCTCGGTTGACTTTTTTTTTGACGCAATGGCCATCCTATACGATGACCCACAGCGGGCAGCTTCTGCTGAAGCTACTTTGTACATCGCTGCGGCAAGGCCGCCGAGCGCGGAGGAGTACGCGTCCTGAATTTAGGCGCTGGATGGGGACACACGTTGGAACGAGTTTGCTCTCCTGCATCAGTTCCGTATAGGCCTATCAGAAGGCCTGAAAGATGAACTCGCGCCCCGGGTGGAGGTGCCTGAGACTTTAGAGGACTTAATTGCACTGACTATTAAGATTGACCGTAAGACTGCGGGAACGCAGGTTTGAGAGGTCCGGCCAGGGTCATGGAAATCCCTGGGGGCCATTGCAAGGGGAGGGGGGGGGGCCCAGTCAAGCACCTAGGCCAAACATCCAGAACCGCCACCTGGAGATATCCCTGAACCTATGCAACTCGGCCTGGCGCGCCTAAACTATCTCCAGAGGAACATCAGCGCAGACGATCCCAGAACCTGTGCCTCTACTGTGGCGAAGCTGGTCATATGGTACGATCCTGCCCGCAGAAACTGAGTAAGTGCACCTCTTCTTCCTTGTCCATTGGCAATGTTAGTCCATCCCAATACTTAGTGGTGCCCCTTTCCTTTTTCAGCTTCCGGAAAGGACCGTGGAAGTATCGGCCATAGTTGATTCGGGGGCATGCAGCTGCTTCCTGGACATTAATTTTGCTCAACAGCAGGGTATTCCTCTCCAATTGAAACAGAAGGGGTTCAATATTTATTTGGCTGACGGTTCCCGGATAAAATCAGGGGTGGTGAACCAGGAAACCCCCTCCATCGCCACTGTCATTGCCGGCCAGCACCAGGAACTGCTCCGCCTGGATGCTATAGCTTCACCCCTCTTCCCAGTCATATTTGGGGCTCCCCATGGTTACGGGCCCATAACCCCCAAATTGACTGGGAACCGGGGTAAATTCGTTCCCTTCTCCATACTGTCGGGTATACTGCCCGCACTTCGGCCCGGGGGTCCCCCAAATCCTCCTGTGCTCTGAGGGGGAAGCTGAATTAAAACAGGTAATCCCTGGCAGCCTACCATGAGTTTCTAGATGTGTTTTCAGCAAGCGGGGAGCTGATACTCTACCCCCCCACCGCCCTTATGACTGTCCCGTTGACCTGTTACCCGGTTCAGAAATTCCTTTTGGGCGAATCTTCCCCCTTTCGGAGCTCGAATTGGGAGCCCTGAAGGAATATATCGAGGACAGCCTCCAGAAGGGGGTTCATCCGCCCCTCCACTTCCACCGGCGGGGGCGGGAATTTTCTTTGTTGAAAAAAAAGGACAAAACCTTGAGGCCGTGTATCGATTACAGGGAGTTGAACAGGGTCACGATAAAGAACCGTTACCCACTGCCGTTAGTACCAGAATTATTCCAAAGTTTAAAAACAGCAGTGGTTTTTACAAAGCTGGATTTGAGGGGAGCATACAACTTGGTTTGCATAAGGGAGGGGGACGAGTGGAAGACGGCCTTCCCGCACCCGCTTCGGCCATTTTGAATATTTGGTCATGCCGTTCGGGTTGTGTAATGCTCCGGCCACGTTTCAACACTTTGTGAATGACATTTTTAGGGACTTCCTGGATGTCTTTGTTATCGTCTATCTAGACGACATTTTGATTTTCTCCCCTTCCTTGGGGGAACACAGAATACATGTAGCGAGGGTATTGGGGCGATTGCGGCAGCATGGGTTGTACGCCAAGGCAGAGAAATGTTGTTTCGAACAATCCAGCATTACTTTCTTGGGCCTGATCATCTCCACCGCGGGGGTCGCGATGGATCCCCAGAAAGTCGCTGCAATACTGGATTGGCCTGAACCCACGGACAGGAAAGGCGTCCAACGATTTATTGGTTTTACAAATTTTTACAGAAAGTTCATCAAGAACTTCTCGGTCTGGTCTCTCCCATTACTCAGCTAACCAAGCTGGGAACCCGGTTCAGATGGACACCTGAAGCTCAGAAAGCTTTTGAAGCCTTGAAGAAGTTGTTCACCTCGGCACCCATTTTGGGTCACCCAGACGCCGCCCTGCCCTACATCCTGGAAGTGGATGCATCGGAGAATGCGGTAGGTTCCATTCTCTCCCAGCGGAAGGGCACCAAGGAATTGCTCCATCCCTGTAGCTTTCTTCTCACGGAAGCTTACCCCAGCAGAGAAGAATTATGATATCGGTGATCGAGAGCTACTGGCGATCAAAACGGCATTAGAGGAATGGAGGTACCTGCTGGAAGGTGCTGTGCACCCCATCTTAATTTTTACTGATCACAAAAAACCTAGAATATCTGAGAACCGCCAAGCGTTTACGCCCGCGACAGGCAAGATGGGCACTATTCTTTTCTAGATTCAACTTCCACATTACGTACCGGCCTGGATCAAAGAACACTAAGCCAGATGCGTTATCACGTATGTACGAGGACGCCAAGGAGACCCCCAGTACCCGACACACCATCTTGTCCTCGGGAAACTTCTTGGCCCTTCAGTCGGACCTTCGTTCCAAGATAATGGAGGCATCCACAACCGTCTCTACCTCAGCCGGAGGGCTCCTCCAGAACAAGGGGGACTCCTATGGAGGGAAGATCGGATTGTGGTGCCGGAGGAAGCCCGAACCCTGGTCTTGGGCCATTGCCATGACCACCCGATGGCGGGGCACTTTGGCCCAGAAAAACCCTGGAACTTCTCCGACGCTCCTTCTGGTGGCCGGACATGGCTAAAGATTGTAAGGGCTATGTAAGTCCTGTATCACCTGCCAAAAGAATAAGCCTTCCAGAAACAAAAGTTTGGGGTCTGCTGCGACCCTTACCGATTCCTGAACGGCCTTGGCAAAAGATATCGTTAGACTTTATAGTCGAGCTTCCCGCCATAGTTTATGAGCTTCCGCCATCACTAGAAAACCACACGGCAAGCCTGGTGGTCGTTTCGCGAGACCGCTTGTCCAAGATGGCCCACGTTAGACATCCCGTTGAAGAAAACCGCCATCACTGACCGGCAGCATCCTGGCCTGAGACTGCGCGAGTTTTTCATTCCGTGAGGTAGTGGCTCGCCCGAGAGGGAAGTCCCGCGAGACTTTTGCAGTTCAGCTCCGTCCCCGAAGACATTGTCTCAGACCGAGGGGTCCAGTTCACGTCGAGATTTTGGAGGGCACTGTGCAAAGCCCTGGACATCAAATTGTCCCTTTCCTCTGCATTCCACCCTCAAACTAACGGTCAAACCGAAAGGACCAATCAGACCCTGGAGCAATACTTGAGATGCTACACTTCATTTACTCAAGATGACTGGATGCCACTTCTCCCCCTAGCGGAATTCGCATACAACAATGCCTGTCACTCAGCGACGGGCCAGTCCCCGTTCTTTGCCAACTATGGGTTTCACCCTGTCTTCCTCCCGGATTTGGTCCCGGAATGCCCAGTACCAGCATCGCAAGATGTAGTAACGTTTTTCTCCACGAACAATAAGAAGCTTCAAGAGGCCATCAGTCGGGCCCAGGAAGACTACAGGAAGGCATTCAACAGGAAACGGAGGGGAGATCTTGTGTTGCGGCCTGGGGAGAAGGTTTGGCTAGCGACGTCCAATTTAAAGATGCTTTCTCCGTCGAAGAAATTGGGACCCAAGTTTATAGGCCCCTTCTGCATTAAACGGATGGTCAACGAAGCGGCCTACGAACTCGTCCTTCCTGACACACTCAAGATCCACCCAGTCTTCCATGTGTCCCTGCTGAAGCCAGTAATCCCAGATGCCTTCCCTGACCGAGAATCTAGACCCCAGGAAGCCATAACGGTCGAGGGTGAGGAGGAATTTGAGGTGGAATCAATCCTGAAGTGCCGAAGGAGGGGGGGCCAGGCCCAATTCCTAACCAAATGGAAGGGCTATGGCCCTGAGGACAATTCCTGGGAACCAGCCCAGAATGTCCATGCACCTAGACTTGTCCGGAGGTTCTTTCGCGATCACCCGTGGTGGAGAGATCGGGTGGGCATCCGGAGGTTGCCCGTAGGGGGGGGGCAATGTCAGGGATCCCCTCGATCCCCGCCGCGATGGTCCCGGCGCAGGCGCAGTATGCCGCCCTGTGCAGGGACTCGAGCACTGGGTCCGGGCCGGCCGCGGCGTTCGAGTTTGCGCATGCGCAGTAGAAGCCGCGGCCGCCCGCTGGGCACCAATGGCAGCGCAGGGCGGGATATTTAAACGACCCTGAGCTGTCATTCAGTGCCTTCTGGTCTTACCTGTATCCTGTATCCGTGAACCTGTGTATCGTAAGTTGCTGACCCGGATTGTACCTGACCTTGCTGTATTTCTCCTGCCCAGACCCTTGCTTTGCCTGACCTCTCTCCTGAATGCCCCCTATTGGATTTGACCTGCTGTTGCTGACCTGGCGTGTGACCCGACTATTCTATGCCCGCTGCCTTGTACCTTGCCGTCCTCTCTGTTACCGACCCGGCCCGTCTGGACCTTGCTCATCCATCATCCATCCCGTGCAGTGGGGTCTGGTGACCTCCTCATATCAGACTCTTCCCCGTGGGAGCCCTTGGCGCATACCACTACCACTGACGGACGCACCCGGTAGCCACGACCTGGTCTCAGGGGGCTCCAAGTCCATCCCCACCATCAGGGGCCCTGGTGAACAAGCACCCTGGGACTTAGACTCCGTGCGCTGGGGACGCCTATTCAGTGGAGTACTAGTGGTACCACCAGGCGGTCCCTTACAACAACCTGGTGCCAAGTTCCTTTGGTAATCCCTCAGTGATACATGGGAAGGTTACAGGTCTGATCATAGGTGTTCAATCCCCGGATTTACCGCAGTGCCTGAAATACTGGTGCTGAGATGTAAGGCTCAGTGCCAGATATAGGGAATAAAGGTGCTCATAGTGTGATATTGTAGATAATGAGTTTATTATATGAGATAAAACCAATAACGTACATATATGACCGGAGAAGTTACAGCAGACTGCTGAGAGCAGTCATAAAAAGCACAAGCACTGACCAGTATGAATCATGTGTAGGCCGCCGGACCTCCTGATCCGGCGGCGTGACGTCAAGGCGTGCGAAGGCTCCTCCTAGACGCGTTTCATGTAAACACACGTCTGCAGTAGGGGTGATGGCATCACATGATTCATACTGGTCAGTGCTTGTGCTTTTGGGTGGACCAAAGGTGGACTGTGGGTGGGAATAACTATGTCCCAGGGACCAGTCTGAAATGTTGGTGAATGTTTATTCCTTGATATAAATTGTACATACTGGGGGAAGGGGGATCTGAGAGGTAGTGAGTACCCCATTCAGGTAAACTCTAGATGTAAGCTCTAATATTTTGTTTGCTCTCTGCATTGTGCATCATAAGCAATTGTAATTATTTTATAAAATCCTGTTTTGATCTCAGGTGCTGCTGATCTCCTGCAGCACCTTCCTTCCTACATGGACTGCAGTGTGGGCTCAATGGCATGTCTAAGGGTGGGTTTCCTGATGGTGACAACAGTGGAGCATGCCTGTGCAATGTTAGTTGACAAGACCATTTTAAGTCTCCATCAGAAGCCCATGTGTGACAAGTTGGCAACACAGGAGCACAAATGGGAGAGAGAGACAGAGCGTTGTCACCCTATAACAGGAAGTGCCTGAACAAGGACCTTCATAGCAGGATTACCAAGGATTATTTTAATAAGATTTGCAGATGTTAAAAAATGTTTAAATTACTTTTGGAATGACATTAACATGTTAAAAATTATATAAGATTTTGACGATTGGATTTCCGTCTACTTTAAGTCATAAAAGCTTGAAAGGTTACAGGGAGTGTTCTCTGTCAGTGAAGCGAGCTGTGCGTTCGATAATTGTATTTGCATATTTCAGCACGGATTGATATAAATATTTGACATGCAATTTATGTAATTCCTCCATACACAAAAAATAAGACAGGTCAGTGAATGAACCTTCATTCTGCAAATTCCTGGGTATGTTATAATCCTTCTGTACATAGAAAGACTGACAATGTCCTATCATTATTAATAACACCATACAGAATAAGGACAGATACCGAGAATTACACCCGGCATACGGGACAGGTGAAGTGGGACTGTGCAGAGTCCATACATACAGAATAAGGGCAGATACCGAGAATTACACCCGGCATACAGGACAGGAGAAGTGGGACTGTGCAGAGTCCATATATACAGAATAAGGGCAGATACCGAGAATTACACCCAGCATACAGGACAGGAGGAGAAGTGGGACTGTGTGCAGAGTCCATACATACAGAATAAGGACAGATACCGAGAATTACACCCGGCATACAGGACAGGAGAAGTGGGACTGTGCAGAGTCCATACATACAGAATAAGGATAGATACCGAGAATTACACAAACTAAAAACTGATATAACTTCTGTTATCATTTCAATAGGATGTTAACATATCAAAACACTGCTACTTACTGCCTTTTTTTTTCTTTTTTGTATACTTATGCAGGCCATAGATGGGGTTGAAATCTGGCAATTTTTCGGCCGATATTAAAATTGTCAGATATCCGTGCCGTGTATGGGTCATTTTGTCATCCATTTTTCGTGTTTTTTGCTCGTTTGGATTATCGGTGTGAAAAACATGGCCCCTGAAGAAGCCAGTCTTTAGCCCATACTCTGCTCTTCCTTGGTTTCTTACATTTTTTTCCTCGTCAAATGATAAAAGGCCAAGCATTACAATGGCCGGTTTTTGTCTTTGTTTTCGGCGAAGTAGCATTTTCAACAAAGAAAACATAGAAAAAGTGAAAATTCATACGAATGACACGTTGCTGATGTCTACTTCCGTCAGGTAACGTAGAGGGGGAGGGCCGCAAAGGTCACAAACTTACATCATTTCCAGTTTGAGGTTACAATTTTCAAGACTTTATCCACCGATTTTCGTAATAATTGGTGGTCATGTTGGCTTTCTTTATTGGACGAAAAATCGGGAGAATTTAAACACATCTATGGCCTGCATTACTTTGTACTTACTGCCTGTCCTGAGCAGGGAAAACTTCCAACAGCTAAATGCCCATTTTATAAGGGAAATCATTCTGTATCAGTGCAAATTTGTAAATTGATCACTGTGATGAGAAGAACCCCGTCAGATAAAGTAATACATGTGTGCAAAATATTTCTTGCTGCTAAATGTACTGACACTGAAAAGTGTAAGGCCTCTTGTAAAAGAACCTACCCCAGACTGCGCTTGGGTATTTCCGTTAGACTACCGCTTACCCATCCCGAACACCAACCACAGACACCATAGCTGACCATACAAGACTAGACGACACCAGTCTTGAAGTAAACCAGAAGGTAGACTAGTTTATTTGAACACAGATACAAGATATATACACTCAAGGGGCAGCCCCCCTCCTGCATAATGACACAGGGCAGGGCAATCTACATTTAGTAACAAGACACACACAGGTATTCAAACTTCACACCAGCAGACAGTCCCATCAGGAGGGAGGGCTAACTGGAGACACCCCCCCTTACTAAGCTAATACATATAAACACATGCTTCCAAGCAAGACAAACAATAGAACAATGGGTTGTAGCCACACAACACCAAACAATCCACAACCCCCCACCCCACCTATCTCCTAGACATGTCTACACAATATTAGAACAGATCGCCCTGTACCCCTAACAGGCACAGGGTGACTTACACATAATAGGGATATGGGGAGCTGAGACAGGGGTCTCCCCACCTCCCCAAAGTGAGCTGTGTTTCCATGAGCCCCCACCCAAAGTGACTCCTGTCCCACCTCTTGCATTCTGCTGTCTACAAATGCAGTGCTCTTAGGCATACAGGCATTTTTTTCTGATGTAAATGCAGATCATTGTTTTCAATATGCCTTGTGGGGTCTCGCTTCCAGTGTAGAGCTTTTCCTTTCAAAAGCACACAGCAACTCGCTTCTTTTTAAGGGGCCTTTTTTTCTTTGCCCAATTTTATTTAAAAGAACATCCCGTAACATAAAGCTTCCCACGCAGGGGTATCCACCATCAAGCAAAAACAACAAAGATTCAGCCTCCTGGCTTGTACTCAGTTTGCTGTCTGTCTTCTGCAGACTCTTCCCAAATTATGGCTCTCGCACACAGCTGGCCACTAGCACACAGCTAGTCTGGCTTCCACCTCTCCTTGGTGAAGCCCACCTGACTCCAAGGCAGAGACCTCCTGTCTGCCAGGCTGGAGCCCTCCTGACTCCTGTCTGCCGGGGTGGAGCCCAGAACCCTGGTTCTGACCCGTGAAGAGAGCCATGCACACCTGAGCAATCAGTATCCTGGCCATTCCCAAAACCTGGTCGCAGGATTGGAGATTTCAACCCTCCCAAAATGGCTTTGAAATCTCCAGGCTCCAGGACCCAAAATGGACCTTACAAACAAATGAGGAAAGTGAAAAGCCACTTTCCTCTGTATCAAACACTTACCCTGGAGCCTCTCAACCTGCCTTGTTCAGAATTCTGGGGGACAGATCGCCACACTGTCACAGCCTATACACACAGGCATGTAAACAGGTGCTCAGTATTTTTATGTGCATATATGTGTATATATGTGTATATGCGCATACACCACACTGCTTTGATTAAAAAATTGCGAGGATATTTTTTTTACGCTTGTATACGCACAAGTGCTATACAGCCCATCTTCCTTTTTGTTTCTGCCAGGAATGCCTGGTGTTCATACATCAGTACAGTGTGCAAGTACTCTTAAAGCCAGAGGTAAAAAAAAAAACAGCAAATAAAGAAATACATAAATACATACATAAATAATAAAAATATATTCTCCTTGCAGAGACCTCATCACTCCTCCAAACCTCATGTAATTACAAAGATTTATCTATGGTGACTGTAACAATCTCTAACATGTTTCCTTTTTTCCTCCCTCTGGCAGTATCCACTCATTGAGCTCCAGGTAGGTGGATCTATGTCTTATGTTTGTTGTCACTGGCAGGATGTCGTCCTTCAGGCCCCGTTCACATCTGGCGATTTTTGGGAGCACAAGCGGAATTGCCGTGATTCTGCCCATGATTCCAAATAGCACTGCAATCATAGCAAAACATGACATGCGTATTTGTGTGCATTCACTTTTAATAGCACCTCAAATGTGGTGCAGAATCGCCAGGCAAACTGCAGCACAAGAAGCTTGTCGCCCAAAAAAAAACTCCTGCTCCTTTTTTGGGCAATAAGCTTAGCGTTATATATATATACTGTATACTGCATGTTGAAATGTGTTTTTTATATATTAAAAAAAAATCTGAAGAATATATTTTAAAAAATATTTTTCATATATTTTGTAACATTAAAAAAATAATTTTAACATATATTTTTACATATATTTGTAAATCCATTCCAAAAATGTAGATTAAATGTATTTTTTAAAGACGTACAGTATATTTGAAAATGTATTTTTAAAAATATTTTTCATATATTGTGTAATAAAAATGCATTTACAGTGTGTGTGTGTTATGTGTATGTGTGTGTATGTATGTATGTATATATATATATATATATATATATACCGTATTTTCTGGTGTATAAGGCGACTGGGTGTATAAGACGACCCCCTAATTTTCCAGTTAAAACCTAGGTTTTGGGCTATACTCGCCGTATAAGACTACCCCCCTTCCGAGGCAACACCATTTAAAAACATCAGATTTTTTAATTGAAATGGCTATGATTTACCGGTACTTAAAATCCTTCAAAATCCTCATGTTCATCCTCTGACATCATAAGTTCATGAATGACATCTTGTGATACATTTGTAAGACAGTCATCACATGGATCAAATTCCAAATCAGATGGTTACCGCTGGATGTGCGGTAATAAGAGCAGGGCCCTTGAACCCCTTGTGTTTTGTTTTGTTACTGTATTGTCTCATGTTCTGTCCCCAACTATAATGTACAGCGCTGAGCAAACCTTTTAGTGCTATATAAATACTGTATAATAATAATAATACGGCAGCTTCGGCTACATACAGTATATATACAGCCCGCTGGATGTGCAGTAATGTACATACAGTATCCTGCGCTGAGCCAAGCTGGCTCAAAACAAATGTCCCTATGACAGATTAATCTGTCAGCCCGCTGGATGTGTGGTATATACAGTATACTGCGCTGAGCCAAACTGTTTCAAAAACGTACCGGTACGTCCCTACTGTAATCAGCCCGCTGGACGTGTGTATGTACGGTAGCTGCGGCTACATACAGTATACACTGGCCAATCACAGCGAGCGATGTATTCTACTAATGAACACAAAGCCTGCTCGGATTGGCTGAGGTTTTGACATCATCAGCCCACCTCTCTGACTCAGCCAATCCGAGCAGGCTTTGTATTCATTAGTAGAATACATCGCTCGCCGTGATTGGCCCAGTGTATACTGTATGTAGCCACAGCTACCATACATACACGCATCCAGCGGGCTGATTACAGTAGGGATGTACCGGTATGTTTTGAAACCGCTTGGCTCAGCGCAGTATACTGTATATACCGCACATCCAGCGGGTTGACAGATTAATCTGTCATAGGGACATTTGTTTTGAGCCAGCTTGGCCCAGCACGGTATACTATATGTACAGTATTACCACACATCCAGCCAGCTTGACCCAAACAAACTCAAGGTTCACATTTTATACCCCGCGTATAAGACGACCCCCAATTTTTGGGGTATATTTTTAAGTAT
Source organism: Staurois parvus (assembly GCA_951230385.1). NCBI lineage: Eukaryota > Metazoa > Chordata > Amphibia > Anura > Ranidae > Staurois > Staurois parvus. The sequence goes on along the minus strand of CATNWA010002411.1, from coordinate 9,973 downwards.
AAAAAAAGTAGTCTTATACGCCAGAAAATACAGTGTGTGTGTGTGTGTGTATATATATACAGTGGGGATCGAAAGTTTGGGCACCCCAGCTAAAAATTTGTATTAATGTGCATAAAGAAGCCAAGGAAAGATGGAACAATCTCCAAAAGGCATCAAATTACAGATTAGACATTCTTATAATATGTCAACAAAAGTTAGATTTTATTTCCATCATTTACACTTTCAAAATAACAGAAAACAAAAAAATGGCGTCTGCAAAAGTTTGGGCACCCTGCAGAATTTCTAGCATGCACTGCCCCCTTTGCCAAGCTGAGACCTGCCAGTGTCATGGATTGTTCTCAATCATCGTCTGGGAAGACCAGGTGATGTCAATCTCAAAGATTTTAAATGCCCAGACTCATCTGACCTTGCCCCAACAATCAGCACCATGGGTTCTTCTAAGCAGTTGTCTAGAAAACTGAAACTGAAAATAGTTGACACTCACAAAACTGGAGAAGGCTATAAGAAGATAGCAAAGCGTTTTCAGATGTCAATATCCTCTGTTCGGAATGTAATTAAGAAATGGCAGTCATCAGGAACAGTGGAAGTTAAAGCAAGATCTGGAAGACCAAGAAAAATATCAGACAGAACAGCTCTCAGGATTGTGAGAAAAACAATTCAAAACCCACGTTTGACTGCATGATCCCTCCAGAAAGATCTGGCAGACACTGGAGTTGTGGTACACTATTCCACTATAAAGAGATACTTGTACAAATATGGTCTTCATGGAAGAGTCATCAGAAGAAAACCTCTTCTACGTCCTCACCACAAAAATCATCGTTTGAACTTTGCAAATGAACATATAGACAAGCCTGATGATGCAGTTTGGAAACAAGTTCTGTGGACCGATGAGGTTAAAATTGAACTTTTTGGCTGGAATGAGCAAAGGTACGTTTGGAGAAGAAGGGGCACAGAATTTAATGAAAAGAACCTCTGTCCAACTGTTAAGCATGGGGTTGGATCAATCATGCTTTGGGGTTGTGTTGCAGCCAGTGGCACAGGGAACATCTCACGAGTAGAAGGAAAAATGGATTCAATAAAATTTCAGCAAATTTTGGATGGTAACTTGATGCCATCTGTGAAAAAGCTGAAGTTAAAGAGAGGATGGCTTCTACAAATGGATAATGATCCTAAACACACCTCAAAATCCACGGGGGATTACATCAAGAGGCATAAACTGAAGGTTTTGCCATGGCCTTCACAATCTCCTGACCTCAACATAATTGAAAATCTATGGATAGACCTTAAAAGAGCAGTGCGTGACAGACAGCCCAGAAATCTCAAAGAACTGGAAGACTTTTGTAAGGAAGAATGGGCAAAGATACCTCAAACAAGAATTGAAAGACTCTTGGCTGGCTACAAAAAGCGTTTACAAGCTGTGATACTTGCCAAAGGGAGCAGTACAAGATATTAACTCTGCAGGGTGCCCAAACTTTTGCAGACTCCATTTTTTTTTTTGTTTTCTGTTATTTTGAAAGTGTAAATGATGGAAATAAAATCTAACTTTTGTTGACATATTATAAGAATGTCTAATCTGTAATTTGATGCCTTTTGGAGATTTTTCCATCTTTCCTTGGCTTCTTTATGCACATTAATACAAATTTTTAGCTGGGGTGCCCAAACTTTCGATCCCCACTGTATGTGTGTGTGTGTGTATATTATTATTTTTTTTTTTTATTGAAATATATTGAATACGGCCAAAACTGCAGTATTTCAAATATATGTCAATATATTTGGGAAGAATGTTTTTTAAATATATTTTTAAATATATTTTTCTTCCACGTGGGGTGCCCCCCTTTTCTTCATGATGTGCAAACTTAAGGGATCCTATGCCCAGCAGTCACTTGTCAAAATTACTCTGCAGCTCCTGATCTTTCAGTCAGATTTTGCATTGACCTGAAAGTGTGCCATTTTTCCAACGCAGTCCCACCACAAGGGGAAAAAAGGAGGGAGAGGGAAAACACAGCCCAACACCACCTCCCAGCTCTCTCCTCACCACTTCCGGTGCTGGGCTGACAGTTATGCCTCGTCACTACTCCTGTCAGCCTTGTAACAGAAGGAAGGTGCCCCCAGCCCTACAATAAACCATTGTACTCAGGGCAGCCCCCCCTCGCACCCACCCCTTGTCCCGGCCCTGAACACAAACACTTTTCCAGTCCAGTCTTCATCATTCTTGGACTAAAGAGTGATTGGAAATTCAGGCTATTATATATAGAGATAAAATTATGTGAGCGCGCTAAAAAAAACCAAGATAAAAACCTCAATAAACAGATCAGTAGTGGTGCAACGCTAAATAATGATAAAATCGTTCCCATAAAAAAGTCATCAAAAGGCACTAAATAAAGTTCATGAATGGACAATATATAAATGATATAAAGTTCAAAAGGTGACTATAGTGCTCAGAAGGTGCCTGCTTCACTGGTAATCCGGTGCTTGTGCAACTAGATGTGGTAAAATTGCGCACTCACCAGACGCGCAATTTAAATGCGCGTGTAAATATAAATCCAGATGTCCTCGGGATGGGCCAGGTGATGGGGTGACTTCCGCTGAAGGGTAGGTGGTACGTCAAAGAATTCCAGGGCTTTAGTGGTGATCCAAGACAGCCAGAGATCCCCTTAAGGGTTGAGTGGGTGCTGCTTCCTGGATATGCAGGAGATCCCTCTCTGGGTACTGGGAAGGATGGATCTGTGTCTTTAACTGGGTGTCTGAACCAGAAACTGAGGAATAGTGCCATCAGACACGGGGGGGGGGGGATTCTGCGAAACCCCAATCTCTCACCTGTTGTAGGATTCCCGGAGCTCCGTTTCACAAGACCAGGCCGGGATATATTCGCTTCTCTGTCCCACTGCAGCACAGCCCCGACCGTCACCGATCAGCTAACAGCTATTTGGTGATGGTCGGTGCTGTGCTGCAGTGGGACGTACCACCTACCCTTCAGAGGGAAGTCACCCCATCACCTGGCCCATCCCGAGGACATCTGGATTTATATTTACACGAGCATTTAAATTGCGCGTCTGGTGAGTGCACAATTTTACCACAACTAGTTGCACAAGCACCGGATTACCAGTGAAGCAAAAACCTTCTGAGCATTATAGTAACCATGTGAACTTTATATCATTTATATATTGTCCATTCATGAACTTTATTTAGTGCCTTTTGATGAGTTTTTTATGAGAACGATTTTATCATTATTTAGCGCTGCACCACTACTGATCTGTTTATTGAGGTTTTATCTTGGTTACCTTTGTGCATAGCTGCTTCCCCCTTTTTTTTTTAGCGCGCTCACATAATCTTATCTCTATATTTAATATCCTGAATTTCCGATCACTCTTTAGTCCAAGAATGATGAAGACTGGACTGGAAAAAAGGGAAAAAAATCATATAATAATTATAACAATGCCTAATTTGTTTATTTGTAGTGAATTATAAAATAAAGACATTTTAACTTTATACATTTGTACTGGCAGCCATGATTTTCCAAATTAAAGCCTACACCTTGTTAAAATACATTTTTAAAAAATCAGTACAAGAGGAGATGCTTACATTTAATGTGAAATGCCTCCTGTGCTGGTGCCAACTGTCCTAGATGGAATCTTCTGCCCTTGTACCCTCCCTCCCCCATACACAGCCCTGCAGCAGTAATCCTATGGGGATAATACAGCAGCTGGACCTGTCACAGGCCCTCGTCTAGAGTGCCGACTATGCTCGCCCTTTCTTCTCCCTCCATTCATAAAAGCTGTACTGTAGCTTCCACCAAAGAAAAGTTTTTTTATGAATGGAGGATGGCCACCTCCATTTTGCACAGGGAAAGCTAAAGAGGTAGAGCCCTGGTAGGATATAACTACACATTTGTGTTTTTGATTTTAGAACTATGTTTTTATTTCTAATAAAATAGATATGCAGATTTGTTAAAGTAAATTCTGTAACATGTATACAATGAATGTACGAGAAGAGTTCAAGTCAGACGGGGACTTTTCATTTTACAGATATAAAAAAGGACGCTAGCGTGGCAGTACTACACACAAGAGGCATCCCTAGGGTTGGTGTCACCCTGTGCGGTAACACTTGGTGGCACCCCCTCTGACGATCCCCACAGAATGGATCGGATCTGCAGATTGAGCATAGTGGATCAGACTCCGATCCATTATGCTCAATCTGCAGATCCGATCCATCCTGCGGGGACCGTCGGCTTTCTTTACAACTTACCTTTTCTTGGAGCGGGTCCGGTGTCACCCTGTCTAGGTTGCATGCAACGATCCCCGCAGGATCGTCGGTATGCAACCTATACGGGGTGACACCGGATCCGCTCCAAGAAAAGGTAAGTTGTAAAAAAAAGCCAATGATCCCTGCAGGATGGATTGGATCCATCCTACAGGGATCGTCGGCTTGCTTTACAACTTACCTTTTTGTGGAGCAGGTCTGGTGTCACCCCGTGTGGTCGGTGTCACCCGGTGCGGAGTGCACCCCCCGCACCTGCCTCGGGACACCACTGCTACACACAATAGTAAGAGGAGAGTCCTATTACTGATAGGCGGCGCACATGTCGCGGGTCAGTCCAGAGACTGTTAACCAAGATGGCAGACAACAGTGTTAGTGGGTGCATAGAATAGCATGTGGTGATGAAGTTTCTTGTGAATGAAGGCATAAAACCCACGGATATCTACAGAAGACTTCAAGCACAGTATGGTGATGCGACGCTCAGTAAGACATTTGCATGGTGTAAACGGTTCAAAGATGGCCGTACATCCATCAGTGATGATCCCGGCTGTGGTGGTTCCCAGCCCACAGGAACACCTGATCCTGGATAATCGACACAAAACCTCTCATGAAATTGCAGAAGAGACTTCAGATTTCTGTGGGAATGGTGGACACAACCATTCATGAATGTTTGCATCTTCGAAACATCAGCGCATGCTGGGTACCAAGGCAGCTTTCCACTTTTGACCGGCACAGAAAAGATGAAGTCTGGACTTGAGTTGAAGTAGCATTTTGAAAGGGAAAGCCAGGATTTTCTGGATCTTATTTTCTGGATTACATGTACCAAAACCTGGGCACAATATTTCACTCCGGAATCAAAATGACCATCAAAGCTGTGGAAGCATGTGGACTCACCACCAGCAAAAAATTTGTGAATAATTGCATCTGCAAGTAAAGTGATGGCAAGTGTTTTCTGGGACAAACCTGGAGTTGTGGATCATGTGGATTTTCTACGAAGTGACGCAAACGGTCTTGAGATGGTTCAGGCGTACTGACAAATCTTTCTATACTGAAGCTTTCCAGTTAAAGATGGGATAAGTGTATAAATGTAGCAGGGGAGTATGTCGAAAAATAAATGCAGTTTCCACTGCTCAAAATTTGTTCTCTTAGTATATAAACCTAAAAGCCCCAGTTTGACTTGAACGCCCCTTTTATATACTTTATTTTAGTTTATATAACCAGGTTCCTCATAGAAAGACTGTTGACTATAAGATTTATTTCATCTCTGTATAGGATCCACAGGGGACCCGTGTCGGCCAATGGAAAAACGTTTCTTCTAAGAACGGTATAGCAGAGATGTCCTTCCAGTTGGCTGAGGAACCTAGTATGGGGAAATACAAACTAAAGGCTGATGATGTTACAAGGGAGCTTGACGTGGCAGAATATGGTAAGAGGCAGAGACTTTATGCTGATATTTACCTAAGGGTGAGATGCTGAAGAGCAGTGGATTCCAAACTGTGGCCTGTGGGAGGGTTTTTTAGCCCTTGGGGCACTATTACTCCCACTAATACGAGGCGATATTCCTCTCACTAACACCTACAATGAGACACCATTCCTTTTGCTAACAAGAAAAATTGGTTATTATTCCTCCTCTCACCAAAATCAATGGTGGGGCACCGTTGCTCCCGCTGTTGCTAACAATGGGGCAGCATTACTTGCACAGATAACAACAATGTTGCACTATTCCTCCCACTGATACTAACAATGGGGCACCTTTCCTCCCACTGATACCAACAATGGAGCACCATTACTCTCACTGATACTAACAATGAGGCACCATTCCTCCTACTGATACCCACAATGGGGCACCATTCTGCACTACTCATACAAACAAGGGGGCACCATTACTCCCACTGATATTAACATTGGGCACCAATATTCCCACTGATACCAAGAACGGGGCACCATTACTCCCACTGGCGCTAATAATGGGGTACCATTCCTCCTACTGATATCAACAATGTGGCACCATTCCTCCCACTGACACTAACAGTGGAGCACCATTCCTCCCACTGATAATAACAATGGAACACCGTTATTCCCACTGATACCAACAATGGGGCACCATTCCTACCACTGTTACCAACAATGGGGCACCATTCCTACCACTGATACCAACAATGGGGCACCATTCTTCCCACTGATAATAACATTGGGGCACCATTATTCCCACTGATACCAACAATGTGGCACCATTACCCCACTGATACTAATAATGGGGCACCATTCCTCCCACTGATACCAACAATGGGGCATCATTACTCCCACTGATACCAACAATGGGGCATCATTACTCCCACTGATACCAACAACGGGGCACCATTCCTCCCACTGACAATAACAGAGCACTATTATTCCCACTGATACCAACAATGTGGCACCATTACTACCACTGATACTAATAATGGGGCACCATTCCTCCCAATGATGCCAACAATGTGGCTCCATTCCTCCCACTGATAACAATGTGGTACCATTACTCCCACTGATACTAAAAATGGAGCACCATTCCTCCCAATGATAATAACAATGGGGAGCCATTACTCTGCCTGATACTAAGAATGGAGCAACATTTCTCCCACTGATACTAACAATGGGGCATCATGCCTCCAATTGATACTAATAATGGAGCATCTTATCATACTGATACCAACAATATGGCACCATTCCTCCCACTGATACTAACAATGGGACACCATTACTCCCACTGATATTAACAATGGGGCACCATTACTCCCACTGATACCAACAATGGGGCACCATTACTCCCACAGATACCAACAATGAACCACCATACCTCCCACTAATACTAACAATGGGGCACCATTACTCCCTCTGAAACTAACATTGGGCACCATTATAACCCAGTGATACCAAAAACCTGGCACCATTACTCCCACTGATACTAATGATGAGGGACAATTTCCTCCCACTGATACCAACAGGGCATCATTACTTGCACTAATACCAACAATGGCACACCATTCCTCCCACTGATAATAACTATAGGACACCATTACTCCCACTGATACTAATGATGGAGCACAATTCCTCCCACTGATACTAATAATGGGGTATCAGTTCTTCCACTGATAAAATGGGGAACCATTACTCTGACTGATACTAATAATTAGAGATGAGCGAAGTATTCAAGAATTCGATTCGACTGATTCGGCGAATTCGTGGAAAAAATTTCGATTCGAGTCGAATATATTCGCTGTGAATTTAACTTAAAAAAGGGTGTTTCTAGGCTTCAGAGAGACTTAATATTAGTGCAGAACACTGATACCTAATTTAAATGCCCTTGGAGTCTGCTGGGGAAGAGAAATAATACTGTCAGTCAGTATGACATGCAGATGAGTGCCGTCGATCTTAGAATCACCGCACACTTCACTCATTTGGGCAGTCACGGGACCAAAACCAGAGTGTGGAGCCACAGTGTTGGTGGTGGAGGCAGCAGCAATGGAGGCCATACAGCACCCTATGACAAAAATGGAAACCACCAGCAGTGTGAGGAGACCTGAAAGTGGCACATGGCAGAGTGTGGCGATAGAGACAGCAGCAATGGGAGGCCGTACAGGGACCCATGACACACTCTGGACCTGGCAGCAGCATGAGGAGGCGGTACAGGGGCCCATGACAGATTACGGGGGGTCCTGGCAGCAGCATGAGGAGTCGGTAACGGGGCCCATGGCAGATTACGGGCCTGGCAGCAGCAATGGGAGGCCGTACAGAGACCATGACACACTCTGGACCTGGCAGCAGCATGGGGAGGCGGTACAGGGGCCCATGACAGATTACGGGCCTGGCAGCAGCATGAGGAGTCGGTACGGGGGCCCATGACACACTCTGGACTGATGGCAAGCAGCATGAGGAGGCGGTACAGGGGCGCATGACAGATTACGAGCTGGCAGCAGCAACTTGGACAGGAGGACGTTCAGCTTCTGCACCGTCGGGTGTGTGCTCGCAAAACTGTTGTCTCTTGGATAACGTATTCCCAAGAAAGACTTGCTTGACTGAAATCTCTCGTGAAGAGGAGTAGCAGGAAGAAGGAGCATCTGAACGAGGCGGAATATGCCCAACAAGCGACAACAGGGGCCCATGACAGATTACGGACCTGGCAGCAGCAACACACACATGACGGACGAGCGGTTATATAGGGGGCCCATTGGGAGATTAGGGGGCCGGTGGGCAGCAGCTATGGGGAGGCCCGTCAATCTGGCCAGCGGACCGATAGGGGGGGGGGGGGAGGTGGACAAGATAATTGGGGAAGGCCCACCAGCAGTGTGGAGTGAAGGAGCGGACCGGTGAAAAGCGGGGCACGGATGGCAGAGTGTGGGGCCGATGGGGAGGAACAGGGGGCTAGCAGAATGGGTGGCCGGGGGGGGGGGGGGGGGGGGCAGTACCGGGGGGGAACCCTGACAGACTCTGGAACTGGCAGCCGCAATGAGGAGGGCGGGGGCGTATCTAGGGGCCCATGGGGGGCAGAAGTAAGGGGGGACTTGGGGCTGGCTGCTATGGGGAAGGGATCCGTTAATCTGCCCGGCACCCCTATGTGTGCAGAAAAATTGAACACAGCCAGCAGTGTTGAGGAGAACCTGAACGTGGCCACCTTGGCAGAGTTGGTGGCAATGGAGACATGCTGCAATGGGATGCCGTACAGAAGGACCCGATGACAGGACTCTGTGGACCTGGCATGCTGCTATGAGGAGGCGGTATAATAGGGGCCTATGGCAGATTAGGGGGCCTGTCCGCAGCTATGGGAGAGCCCGTAATTTGCCAGCAGCCTATGACAAATCTATGTCAAAACACCCAGCATTTTGAGTTTTGTTTTGAATTTTCTACACACCAGCATAGTGTGGCGATGGAGACAGCAGCAGTGGGAGGCACGTACAGGACCCATTAGAGAACTCTGGACTTGCAGCCGCATGAGGAGTCGTATAGTAGAGAGCCTCATGGCAGATTAGGGGACCTGGCAGCATCCCCCGCTATGGGAGGCCCCGTAAATCTGCCAGACCCTATGTTCAAAAACTGGAAACACTACCAGCAGTGTGAGAGGAGGACCTCAAAGTGGCACATGTTTGAGGGCATGATTCATGGCGGATTTAGTCAGTTAGTGTTTTTGGTTCCTTATAGTTGTTGTTTGGTGTGTTTCGTTGTCAGGATGGTGGTTTGAAAATCCAGACTAAGCCACGCATGATAACATTTTCACAAAACGTCAGTCCTCTCCACACTTTGGGTTGGACATGTCGTTGTCCTCCGCGGGAGTTGCAATACCTCCTGCCGCACTAAAACACTGTGCGCGCCCTCCGATGCCACGCTAACTGGGCTGGGCATGAAAGCGCTTTCAAGTGGCAAATTCAGCTAGGTGGGGCCAAAGGTCAAGTTTCGTTGTCCCAGTAGTCCAAGGGGATTGTTCTACCTCGGTTGGCAGGGTGCTGTCCCAAGTAGCCCTAAGCCTGTTGTTTGAGGTCCTTGCTCCAGGTCCCCCTGTTGCTGCCCTGCTGCTGCTGCGGGTGGTTAGTAGCTTCCCCTCACTGCGGCTGGTGAAGAAAGCTACTCATCAGTCGACTGCAGACTCGCTCGCGCAGCCGTGGGCTGTGGTGGAGCTGCCACTAGCTCCTGACCACCCCCACCCCTCCCTTCTGTGCCATGGCAGCGGAAACGCGAAGCGCAC
>CATNWA010002410.1:0-23827 GCA_951230385.1 Staurois parvus | reverse complement strand
GAGCGGTCTGCCTCTGTTCAATGACTGCAGGCAAATGAAGATTTCCAAAATGGCCGCTATATATACCTCGACCATTACACAGTGCTGGCTGGCTGGCTGCTGATTGGCTGATGCGATCACATGTCGTTGAGGAATGCATTATGGGGCAGCGCGCCTTGTCTGCGCGCCTTCCCCGACATCCCCGCTCCGTCGCCGCACATGTCAGCCGCCATTTTCGGAAAAATTTCGATTCGCGCGTCCGAATTAGGCTGTTTTTCGGATTCGGCACGAATCGAAATTTTTCCGATATTCGACTCGAATTCCACTTCGGATACTTCGATTCGCTCATCTCTAATTATAATGATAGAAACAATCAATGTTTGGGCTCATGGTTAAAAGGTCATGTAGAAAATCCTGCAGAAGGAGAGTTGAGTGGCTGCCTGTAGAAACCAACACGTTCCACCTGACATATTACTGGTACAGACTAGGGGGACCAAAGGAAACATGATGGTTGCTGCAGGGCAAACCATTACTTCCCCTTTGTATTTTTTTTCTTACTTCCCCTTTGTATTTTTTTTTTCTATTTTTAACAATGAGCTTCATGTTTAGACAAACCTCATGCTCCCTCCAAAGCTCCAAAAATTACAAGTAACAGATCACATACAATAATGTTATTTTAAAATATGAGTTGATAAGAATAACTCACACTAAAGCAGCTCAGAAGATCCTCCTTATTAGAATCACTGCTCTCCTTCTCTAGATACAGCTCCACAGTCTGCAGGATGCTCAGCGATGAATTCATCTTGAAAGAAGCCCAGAAAGAGCTATTATCCAGCAGGCTAGAGAGGAGTATAGCTTCTCCCAGTCTATCCCTTGTTTCCTTACCTATCTGCTCTGGGTCTGAGAAAGTGAAGAGAAAATCAAGCATCTTCAATAGATACTGCACATTGAGTGCCCAGCCATAAGACTCACTGTCACACTGTGATAGTTGAGAGACCAGGCCTATGATGTATGATACTGGATTTTTACACAGTTGGGAGGAATCAAAGCTTGGTGAAAGAGGTAATGCATTTGCCAGTCTTTGAAGAAAACATTTTCCATTAATGGATACATTTTTCCAGCAGTAATCCACAACCCATGGGTGAACGGCTTTAACTGAAAAATATAAAGATGCATTTCTGCATACTAGATCCCTAAAATCCTGCATGTTGATCCCTTTGCAGTCTTCCACCAATGTACTATTTTGAAAATCATTACTATCCCAGGACTTGTAGCTACAAGAGTTGTGATTTGTATTCAGCATCATTGTTTTTACCATTTGTCTTTGGCATAGTCTGGTTACCCAAGTCCCAGTGTCCTCTGGCATGCTGGATAATGAGTTATTACCACAGAGCTTCTCCATCAAGAATGTTTTGTTTTCAAAAAGGCATGTCTTTAAGGATTTGGGGTTCATGGACATCCCCTGCCATACATCTGAGCATCTGATATTGTTCCGCAGTTCTCTAACGACCTCAGAGCTGTTGAAGACACTAGTGCACAAGTCATTCAGCATTGACAAATCTTGGCTACTCTTTGGAAATGATGTGTTTTTGCAGACAGTAATATTAAATTCATGTGGGAAATATTCCCTGCATACCCAGACCCAAAATGAGTCTTCTTCCATGGAAGAAAGATACCACGCAGCATCAGAACAGGCAGCCTGCAAGTCATAAGTTGTATCTGCTGAGTAGCCAGTAGCATTGTAAACATTGCAGTATAAAAACACTGTAAAATTGGAGACACCAGGCAGTCCTGGAATAGAATCATTGCATACGGCTTCAAGGACTTCAGTATATGGTTGAGGTTCCTCCAGCACATCAGACTGTGATCTCTTGGACATGTTATGTGCCTTGAGCTCTGTTTTCCAAGCAGGTTTACCACACGACAAGATTGGGGGAGCTGACGGAAAACTTGTTGATGTAAAACCAAGGGACTGGACATTCCATGATATATTATGTTTTATTCCCCTGTGCAGAACACAACACTGACATCACTATCAACATCATATCATTTGGAAACAACACTGATATCAAAATGGCAGTCAGTGCAGTTTTGTTATAAAGTAGAGGAAGGTATGAACCCCTGTTGGTTTAATTTGTCATCTGTATCTCCATTTTGGAGGTGTTTTCTTCATTTTCTATTCCATTGAAAATGTCCCTAAAACAGGAATTCAGGGTATCAGGGACACAATGGCAGTAGAAACTCTTTTTATTAGTAGTGTATGCAAAGACTAGAACCTCTGTTAGCTTTTTATGGCTGTGTCCCCATTGCAGATTTCTGGCCTGTACTTACCCCATTGATAACATGTCAGTAGAACAGGAAGTGAGGTCCCACTCTCCACTCTTTTCCTAAAATGGGGAGTATGTGATCTCTTCTCAGGATGAAGTTCTCAATGCTAAACAGTCAATAGCCAGAAATGAACACCAACACTTGAGAATGAGGACATGGAAATAATCCACCGTGTGTAAATTCGAATAAGATCTGAAACATTGCTGAGGCTCCAGGGGGAACAGAGCAGCAGAGGAGCCGGGAAAAGTATGTATATGTGGGTCTGGGCCTTACTAGTAAGATACTCTGCCTCTGCCCTAAATAAGAAATGTGATAGTGCCTTTCAAACTCAGTTAAAAATGTCTTTTTGTGGCTTTTTGGCAAATTATTCAGATTCGGCAGTCCCTGTGTCTCTCTCTCTAGCTTCTCTCACTTCCTATGATCTAATGTTCTCATTGGTAGTCAACAATTGTTACCCAAGTCAGAACGAATGGTGGGCAATCATGGGCACCACATCCCTTACTATATCAAAATCTGTACTTGTTAATGATGCTTTTTAGGTGTTCCATTAACAACAAAAGTATGGATTTAGTCAGCAAGAGTTGCCGCTATAATTCATGGCAGGTGTACCACTAATCATTAGTATCAGTGGATAACTGCATGGATACAAAAGCTAGTGAACTCCACATGCAATAAAGTGCTGCCATGTTTTTGGCAACCAACAAAACCAGGTGACATTTTGACATTATTTTTCAGTGATTATTACTAGTGTGTGCCCACTTTCTCTACAAAATGTTTTAGGAGGGCCACACTAATTGAGCATAAATATATTTTTTTTAATTAAAGTACTGTTGATGCATAACACAGTGCTAATTTCTAGCCCTATTTTTTATTTCCTTGATGTATCAAGGAGAAAAGGCAAATCCCCCCCCCCCCCCCCCCCCCCCCCACCCCCCCCCCCCCCCCCCCAAAAAAAAAAAAAAAAAAAAAAAAAAAAAAAAAAAAAAAAAAAAAAAAAAAAAAAAAAAAAAAAAAAAAAAAAAAAAAAAAAAAAAAAAAGATTTTACCTTTTTTTTAGTATATTTGTGTAATTCAATACAGTATGGTGTGTAGATGTACACTGTGAATGAAGTGTCCTAGATTATTAGCCTGAACCTGCTTATAAACACAAAAATTGAGGAGGAAGCACTCAGTTAATAACGGATCATACTAAATGCCACTTGTTTTCTGTAGCAAAAATACAGGTAATGTGAAAAAAGTAGATATGCCATAAACTTCTAGAATAGCAGTATCAGTGGACAGAATACTTACCACAAGAGCAGTTGCTGCACATTACCTGAAAAAAACAAAATAGATAAGTGTTGTCATTTTCAATCAGCTGTTATAAAAGTTTGTTGTTATAAATAATCTAGACTAGAAACATTTGATCTCCCATATTTTACAAAAATAGATCTGTGAACTAATCTACATAAACTATGATTTACATTGAATTTTTGAGTAAACCACCCATTCATCCATAGTACAGTAATTTATGGATCTTATATATTGGTTATACACAGAAAAAAAAGAAGCAGCTGCCAAAAGGCAAGCTACCAATGTAGGTTATTATACACCCAGGCAGAGTAGCTTTGCTATTACAAACAGATTTTATTGATATCTCAATTAAAAAACAAATTATATCTGCAGCAGGGGCGGACTGACCATTTGAGCACTCGGGCATTGCCCGAGGGCCCAGGATCAGTAGGGGGCCCCATGAAATGCCCCTGGTACCTTTTTTTAGGCTTTTATGGGTGTGCTTTGAGTGTGGGCAAGGACACAAGGGCCCCATGATCCCCTATTGCCCGGGGGCCCCATGAATTGTCAGTCCACCCCTGGTCTGCAGACAGTGAATTCTCACACAACCTCCTAAAACACCATTAAAATCAAAAAGCCAAAGGCAATACAGATTGTAAGGCACCAAAAATATCAATTTGGACAAGTTAGGAGCAGTAATAGTATATCCCCAGAAAGGTAATGTGCAGTAAGGGTCTCTGGAGTGTTTATGATACTTGGCAGTCTCTATAATGGTTAACACAGAGTTTGAGTTCATAAGTAGAGATGAGCGAATCGAACTTGGCGAAGTGGAATTCGTTTCGAATATTAGGAAAAATTCGATTCGCGCCGAATCCGAAAATTAGCAAACTTCAGATGCGCGAATCGAATTTTCCCCGATTGGCCGATTTTCATCCCTTCTACAGCCGGCAAAAAGTGTCCCTGCAGAGAGCTCCGCTATTTCTGACAGTTCTCTGACAGTTCCTTCACATTTACAGTGGTTGAAACATTGTATCTATTTGTTTCCATTTAGGATACAGATGTTTTTATTCGGAAACAAATAGATACAATGTTTCAACCGCTGTAAATGTGAAGGAACTGTCAGAGAACTGTCAGAAATAGCGGAGCTCTCTGCAGATACACTTTTTGCTGGAATGGAATTCTTCTTATTTTCATCCTACTTCTTCTTCTTCTTCTTCTCCTCATCCTCTTCTTCTTCTTCTTCTTCATCCTCATCCTCTTCCTCTTCTTCTTCTTCTTCATCCTCATCCTCTTCTTCATCCTCATTCTCTTCTTCTTCATCCTCATCCTCTTCTTCTTCATCATCCTCATCCTCTTCTTCTTCTTCTTCTTCTTCATCATCATCCTCATCCTCTCTTCTTCTTCTTCTTCTTCTTCTTCTTCTTCTTCTTCTTCCTCACCATCATCCTCTTCTTCTTCTTCATCCTCATCCTCTTCTTCCTCATCCTCATCCTCATCCTCTTCTTCATCCTCATCCTCTTCTTCTTCTTCTTCTTCATCCTCATCCTCTTCTTCTTCTTCTTCTTCTTCATCCTCATCTTCTTCTTCATCATCCTCATCCTCTTCTTCTTCTTCTTCATCCTCATCCTCTTCTTCTTCTTCCTCATCCTCTTCTTCTTCTTCTTCTTCTTCTTCATCCTCATCCTCTTCTTCTTCTTCTTCTTCTTCTTCTTCTTCATCCTCATCCTCTTCTTCTTCATCCTCATCCTCTTCTTCTTCTTCTTCTTCATCCTCTCTCTTCTTCTTCTTCTTCTTCTTCTTCATCATCCTCATCCTCTTCTTCTTCCTCATCCTCTTCTTCTTCTTCTTCTTCTTCTTCTTCATCCTCATCCTCATTCTCTTCTTCTTCTTCATCCTCATCATCTTCTTCTTCTTCATCCTCATCCTCTTCTTCTTCTTCTTCATCCTCATCCTCTTCTTCTTCTTTTTCTTCTTCTTCCTCATCCTCATCCTCTTCTTCTTCCTCATCCTCATCCTCTTCTTCTTCTTCTTCATCATCATCTTCTTCTTCTTCATCCTCATCCTCTTCTTCTTCTTCATCCTCATCCTCTTCTTCTTCTTCTTCATCCTCATCTTCTTCTTCTTCATCCTCATCCTCTTCTTCTTCATCATCCTCATCCTCTTCTTCTTCTTCTTCCTCATCCTCTTCTTCTTCTTCATCCTCATCCTCATCCTCTTCTTCTTCTTCTTCATCCTCATCTTCTTCTTCTTCATCCTCATCCTCTTCTTCTTCTTCTTCTTCATTCTCATCCTCTTCTTCTTCTTCATCCTCATCCTCTTCTTCTTCTTCTTCCTCATCCTCTTCTTCTTCTTCTTCTTTTTCTTCTTCATCCTCATCCTCTTCTTCTTCTTATTCTTCTTCTTCCTCATCCTCATCCTCTTCTTCTTCTTCTTCTTCATCCTCGTCCTCTTCTTCTTCTTCATCCTCATCTTCTTCTTCTTCTTCTTCTTCATCCTCTTCTTCTTCTTCTTCTTCTTCTGCTTCTTAATCCTCATCCTCTTCTTCTTCTTCTTCTTCTTCTTCCTCATCCTCATCCTCTTCTTCTTCTTCATCCTCATCCTCATCCTCTTCTTCTTCTTCTTCATCCTCATCCTCTTCTTCTTCTTCTTCTTCTTCATCCTCATCCTCTTCTTCTTCAATTGAAGCTGCTTCTGCTCCGCCACTCTGCCATTGGACTCTTGATAGTCGTCTCCCCACACTGCTGCTGGGGGGACTTTTTAACATAGGCCTCTGTATGGCCTTCAATTTAAGCTGCTTACGCTTCGCCACTCTGCCATGGGCCCCTGTACCGCCTCCTCATGCTGCTGCCAGGTCCGTAATCTGTGATGGGCCCCTGTACCGCCTCCTCATGCTGCTGCCAGGTATAGAGTGTGTCATGGGTCCCTGTACGGCCTCCCATTGCTGCTGTCTCCATCGCCACACTCTGCCATGTGCCACTTTCAGGTCTCCTCACACTGCTGGTGGGTTCCATTTTGTCATAGGGTGCTGTATGGCCTCCCATTGCTGCTGCCTCCACCGCCACACTGTGGCTCCACACTCTGGTTTTGGCCCCGTGACTGCCCAAATGAGTGAAGTGTGCGGTGATTCTAAGATCGACGGCACTCATCTGCATGTCATACTGACTGACAGTATTATTTCTCTTCCCCAGCAGACTCCAAGGGCATTTAAATTAAAGGTACAGTGTTCTGCACTAATATAAAGGCTCTCTGAAGCCTAGAAACCCTTTTAATAAGTTAAATTCGCAGCGAATAAATTCGCATCGAATCGAATTTATTCCGCAAATTCGGCGAATCAGCCGAATCGAATTTTTGAATAATTCGCTCATCTCTATTCATAAGGCTAAGTTAACTCTAGCTTTGTCAGCAGGCGTCAGATAGGCGTTTGGGAAGTGTTTTTAATGCATCTCAAATGCCAATGAAAATTCTGCACATGGTAGCACACAGTGCTGTTCACACGGAAGCGTTAGCGTCGCATCAAAACTGACGCCTCATGTCAAGTCAGGAGGAGTTGAAGCCTCCCATTCAAATCTATGGTGCCACTCTGCAAACGGCTGGCAGGCATTTGCAGTGCAGTTGCAAGGCGGTTGTGGAGCATTAATACCATTTAACTTTATTATAGGAGTTTGTGGTGCGGTTTTAACGTTTGGCAAACGCCTATCAACTGCCTCAAAACCGCACATAGGGCGTTTTGGGAGCGTTTGAGGAGCATTAAAAACGCTTCCCAAACGCCTAACGCCCGTCAAACACTATATGGGCATTTGGCAAGAGTTAGAAATAAATTAAAGTGTGAACGAGCCCTAAATCCTGAGTAAACCAGGTTGTAGGTTCAAGTTATGAATATAACAGCTGTGGAGATAATTATCCCAGCTGATTGGGTTACAGATTGAGTATCTGTCAGTGTTGTGGCATAAGGACAGAGTTCTGTGGACATAATCGGATATATCCAAGGTAACGCCTTGAGTAGTGATAAGGCTATTGTTCCGATCCGTCCAGCCTTGCATGTAATGGATGTAGTGACATGAGCCAATCAGTTAGATAGGAAGACCGTATACATGGAAAAAGAGAGAGGAAATATCTTGGTAGAGTATGGATAGAGATAGAGTATAGATCTTGAATAAATACTTCTCACATTAACTACTACTGTATGACAGGAGTTGTTAGAAGTTCAGCCTCTTTTAGGTTCTTCCATGAGCAGTGGCTCCATAAGCCGTTTAGTCGGCATTCCGTCCATATCCATGATAATGCATTGCCCATGCCTTTAAATACATGAAGGTATCATGTAACCAAATAACAGGAACTCTCTCAGACCTCCGGGATTAGTAAGACAGCCCTGGCTTCATAGGTCTATGCTCGCATGTCCAGTGCAAGGACCTTGTGGAGTGCCATTTCCGGGTGTGATGACGTCATTACATTTATGCGTTTCCTCCACCAATCATTGCGGACTTCTTTAGAACAAAGAGGGATTAGTTTCCAGCTGCTAAAATATCTTAATTTTCAATTATAAACATGAAGCAGCACCCCCTAGTGTCATAATGTCAGCATAGCAATAGATTAATGAAAAAGAATACGGACTATGGCAGAACAGAAAGATATCTCAATTTAGAGTATGTCAGGAAAGGGCTCACTGCTGGAGGTGCTGTGGCTTACCTGTGTTATGGGCTGCAGTACCGGGACTTACCAGCGAGTGCCTTTCATCAGCCAGGATCTGACCTCCTGCATCAAGCCATCACCTGAGGCTGATTGCAGGAGGTGTATTTAAGCAGCAATCATGCCTGTAACCAGTGCCTTGGTGTTTTGTTTCCCATGAGCCCTTGTTGTCCTGTACCTGTATCCTGACTCCTGTGATCTACCTGCTTGACTCTGACTACGACTGAACTCTGCCTGCACTGACCCAGCTCTCCCTTTTGACTATCCACTTGCCTACTCCTCTGTACCTGATCCGCCCGATTGATCCTGACCCGGCCTGCCTGACTATTCTACCTCTCCAGCCCTGACTACGCTTTATTCTGCCCGTGTATATATTTGGTGGATGTTTTGATTATTTGATTTTTACTTGCTTGGTGCGTTTGTATATTGGTGTGTCGCACAAATAAATTATATTATTACATTACTCCTGAAGCCTGCTATTCCCTTTGTCAGTCCACACATCTCTGGTCATATCCGAATCCTTGACAGAGTAGCAGACACATTATTGCAACTCATAAATTGTTTTTTATATTAAGTTATTTAAACAGAATATCAAAGGATTCTTTTAATCTAGAAAGACCTTGAAATTAAGTTCCATATTCAACCCCTTTGGGATTAAAGTTTCTAATGTGTATATCCAGAATTTGTCTTTCTGTAATAGGAGTTTTACAAAATCACCTCTTCTCAGAGAAATATTCAGGGCAAAAATTTCCTTTACCCTGAAACCATCTATTTGTCCATTATGTACTTCCCTAAAATGGGTTTTCTTTTCCCTTTTCTCTAGTTTTGGGTTTATTCTTTATATATCTCAGATGCTCACCTATGCAGATTCATAGTTGTCTTTTAGTTTTGCCTATATAAAACTTTTTGCATGGGCACTCAATCATATATATTACTTTGCTACTAGAGCAATTAATAAATCTCCGAATATCATAAAACTTAGTTCGATCTGCATTTGTAAACGTTTGTGTTTTTTCCAGTAAGGGACAGATTTAGCAATGCCCGCAAGAGAACATGCCCGTCACTTTACCGCTGGTGAATTTTTAAATTCAGATTTTACTAGCACATCATTTAAATTAGAAGCTCTACGTGCCACTAGTTTGGGTTGGCTGTCAATACATGTCAATGTCTCTGTGTAGTATTTTTTACTTCTTGCAATTGTTGTCCATATTTTGTAACAAATCTTGTAGGGCCCGTATGGTTAATTGTCTGCACCTTATGTTTTAGTAACTTTTAGTAATGTGTCCCTCTGTGTAGAACTGGCTTTTTTTTTTCGCTTTCCTAGGTATTTTAAGTGAATATCCTCTATCACTGAATCTGTTATACATTGATGCTGCTTCTTGTTGGAATTGAGAAGGATCAGTGCAATTTCTCCGTATACAGAGGAATTGGCCAATCGGTATACTGTACCTTGTTTTAAGGTTTCAGAATGATGACTTTTTGCATGTAACAATGTACTTGCTGCTGTCTCTTTTCTAAATGTTCTCGTTGTTAAATGGCCTTGCTCAATAGAGATCATTAAGTCCAGGAATTAAATTTCTTTAAAGTCATAGCATGATGTTAAATGGATATTCCTATCATTTTGATTTAGTTTGGATATAAAATCCTTTAATTCTTCCTCTGAACCTTTCCACAAGATCAGTATATCATCGATGTACCTCAACCATCGACCAACATGGATGAGGTACATCGGCATTCGATAAACTATTTCCTGTTCCCATAATCCAAGGTGCAAACAGGCATAGGCTAGTGCCTAAGGGGCTCCCAATGATGTGCCCCTGACTTTGTTGATAGTTTGCACCAACGAATTGGAAACAGTTATGATTTAACAAAATCTAGTAAATCCAGGATAAATTCATTTTGGGTTCCCATTTCCGAATAGTGTAGTTCAAGGAAGTAAGCCACTGCTGTAGTCCCCCATTTGTGGAGGATAGACGTGTACAGAGATTCCACATCTACACCTACTAGTAAAGTTCCTTCTGGGACTTCAGTGCTTTGATAGTACATCTCTAGTATCTTGGACATAAGATGGTAATAATGTCACCATATCTTTAATTATATTTTCAACATATTTTCCCGTTTTTTCTAAAGGTCCATTAATTGCAGAGACTATGGGTCTACCAGGTGGTTTTAAAGGATTTTTATGGATTTTTGGAATCACATAAAATGTGGGTATATTGTAGATATCTATCATTAAAAAGTCATATTCAGATTCGGTCAGCAGATTAGTCTCCTAAGCCCATAGAAGTTTTCGATTCATGATGTCTATACTTTTTTTGGAATGGGCTTTCAACAAGTTTAACATAGGTATTGGTATCATTAAGTTGTTTTTTGACCTCCTCCTCATAATCATCGTTGTTCATAAGGACTACATTCCACCCCCTTGTCACTTCTTTTTATTATTATATTGGGTACATTTATTAGTTCGTATAAGGCCTTTGTCATACACCACCTGGCGGTGCCTCTAGCGGTCCACAGGACATGATTCCCCAGGGAGCGGGGTCTAAGCCCCATTCTGCTTGTTTACCAGGGCCCCTGATGGTGGGGATGGACTTGGAGCTGACAGTGACCAGGTCGCAGCCCCTGAGTACACCCGCCTGTGGTAGAGGGGTCCGCCAGAGGTATATACTGGTAGAAAGCCTGACGTGAAGCAGCGGTGACCGGATCCATACAGGATGGATGGATGGATGGCAGGGTAGTGAAGCGTGCTCAGACAGGCCGGGTCGGTAACAGTGGGGACAGCACGGTACAAGGCAGCAGACAAAGAGTAGTCAGGTCACTCGCCGGGTTTGGTAACAGGAGTTCAGGTCAATAGGGATATCCAGAAGAGTAGTCAAAGGAGCCAGGGATCAGAGCAGGAGATAGTCAGCAGAGGTTAGAATCAAGCAGGGTCGGCAACAAGTCAATCTGCAGGAGCACAAGAGCAGGAACAGGGATATAAGACCATACGGCAACTAGTGTCTGTGCAGGGCTGGTTTAAATAGTGCACCCTGTGCTGTCATTGGTGCCAGGCGTGCATCCGCGATCGTGAGTGCGCATACGCGGCCGCCGCAGCTGCCTAGGCCCTAGTGTTTGCCGATTACAGCGCATTGGCGTTCTGCGCACGCGCAGACCCGTGCACCGCCGTGATTGCTGACAGCCTTTCTTTCTTCCTTCATTAGATAATCAGGGTTGTTTTTATTCCAGTCAATCCTTTTAAGGTCAGACTATACCAAGTCTAGGAAGAGACTCACCCATTTGTTCTCACCCATGCTCGGCATTCTTTTAGCTCTCATCCTCAATCTAGATTTTCTTTTCTATTTTTCCGATACTATTTCATTTATATTATCTTCATTATCATCATTCTCATCCAGCAGATCAGTTAGGGTTTGAAGTGCCTGTTCATCTTGTTCTTGTTTACTGCTTTGAGTCAAAGGCACATTATACTTTGCTCTTAATAATACTTTCGTAGAAATAAATTTAAATCTTTAAATACCTCAAACTCACTAATTTTTTTCCACTGGAGAGAATGATAGACCCTTTTTCAAAAGTTGTATATGTCTTGGGCTAAGTTGAAAATTTTTACAAATTTCTGACCTTTAAAATCCTTTTTAATATCTGGGTCGATTTTATTTTCTTTGTTATGCGTCAAGTCCTTTTGGCTTCTGGTAGGACCTCTGGTGTTTGTTTTGGCAGTGTTTTGTTTTCCACCACTTTCTTTGTTTTGCGTAGCCCCTTGATTGGTCTTTAGCTTCTGTTGTTCTCCTTGTTCCAGGTCCATGTTCATTACTCCTAAAAAACTAACAGATTTTTTGCTATTAAGGGACTCCTCCTCACTGTCAGATGATTGGGGGCCCCTCCTATTTGGAGTATATCTTCTATTTCTGGATCTACTTCTCCCTCTGGTTGTGGTAAGGTCGTAAATCTCGCCCTTACTCCAATCTTTAAGGTCCCTTTTGAATCTTTGTTGTTTAGTTGTACGTTCATTTTTCTGAACCTTCTCAATTTCCTTTTATACGTTTATTGAATTCAGAGTCATCCTTAAAGGGATCTAGAGATTTAATACTAACTTCAATTTGTTATGTTATTTCTGCTAGTTGTATGGGATGACTCTGTTTTCAATATAAGATTGCAGGGACATAATGTCCTTTGATATTCTGTTTAAATAACTTTATATAAAAAACAATTGATGAGTTGCAATAATGTGTCTGCTACACTAAATTGAGATATCTTTCTGTTATGCCTTAGTCCATTGGGTATATGTATAAAATACTCACGATGCATCCAAATTCTTTTTCATTAATCTAGTACATTGCTATGATGACATTATGACACTAGGGGGTGCTGCTTCATGTTTATAATTGAAAATTTAAATATTTAAGCAGCTGGAAACTAATCCCTCCCTGTTCTGAAGAAGTCCGCAAAGATTGGCGGACGAAACGCGTCAACATAATAACGTCATCACACCTGGAAATGGCGCTCCACAAAGTCCCTACGCTGGACATGCAAGCATAGTCCTATGATGCCAGGGCAATCATACTATTCCCGGAGGTCTGAGAGAGTTCCCTGCTATTGGTTACATGATACCTTCATGTATTTAAAGGCATGGACAATGCATTATCATGGATATGGACAGAATGCCGACTAAACGGCTTATGGAGCCACTGCTTATGGAAGAACCTAAAAGAGGCTGAACTGCTAGCAACTCCTGTCATACGGTAGTAGTTAATGTGAGAAGTATTTATTCAAGATCTATACTCTATCTCTATCCATACTCTACCAAGACATTTCCTCTCTTTTTCCATATATACGGTCTTCCTATCTAACTGATTGGCTGCTGTCACTACATCCATTACATGCAAGGCTGGACGGATCAGAACAATAGCCTTATCACTACTCAAGGTGTTACCTTGGATATATCCAATTCTGTCCTTATGCCACAACACTGACGGATACTCAATCTGTAACCCAATCAGCTGGGATAATTATCTCCACAGCTGTTATATTCATAACTTGAACCTACAACCTGGTTTACTCAGGATTTATGAACTCAAACTCTGTGTTAACCATTATAGAGACTGCCAAGTATCATAAACACTCCAGACCCTTATTGCACATTACCTTTCTGGGGATATACTATTACTGCCCAATACTGCTCCTAACTAGGAATAACTAATGCTTGTTATTATACCTCATTGTCCAAATTGATATTTTTGGCACCTTACAATCGGGATTGCCTTTGGCTTTTTGATTTTAATGGTGTTTTAGGAGGTTGTGTGAGAATTCACTGTCTGCAGATATCATTTGTTTTTTAATTGAGATATCAATCAAATCTGTTTGTAATAGCAAAGCTACTCTGCCTGGGTGTATAATTACTTTGGTAGCTTGCCTTTTGGCAGCTGCTTCTTTTTTGCTTTGCTGTTATTTTTAGGTTAACACCCACACCTTAATTTGGTTACCCCGCCTTGTTGTGGTGGCATCTATCTATTTATATTAGTGGTTATACACAGAACCTACCTACAGAACACTTTCCATTCTGATCAGCGTGGGGTATTCCGATCACTGATGACACTCTGTTCATCAGGGCCCCTTTCATGCGAGAGACTTTTCTGTTTAAGTTTTCATATACAGATCTTTCCATCCGTTTCATGAGATTGTAGTGGAGGTCTTCTAGTACTTCCCAAACAATATCCTCTGGACTCCCCTCTGCATCAACAGTCTTGGTTTCACTCTCCTTCTCCTTAGAGCGGTAAAATATTTCAAAAACATTTTGCACTTCTTCCTGTTCTGATAAATTATTAAATCTACTGGAGTTGGCATGCTTGTCCTTTAAGCTTTCTGAAAGCATACTGAAAGGCCTATATTTCCCATGTGGTGCAACGGAAATCCCTGACTGCACATTGACAACAGGTGTCCAGTTTTTGCCCTCCAAGGGCAATAGGAGCTTTAGAATCTGAACAGGATGAAGACCACAGTTACTGTGACCCATCAAGAAACATAGGACCCCCTGGAGAGTTGCAGTCTGTGTTAAGGTTCCACTAAGAAATGCTTGAAACAGAGTGTCCATCAAACCACCAAGCATCTCCCAGTTATGTCCTAGAAGATGAAGAGCATTTTGACTGTTGCTAATTGACTTGAAAACTCTCTGTAAGAAGCTGAGGAGAACACTCCAGTTTTGACTTCCTCTTAAAGAGACAAGAAAGTCATGTAGCTTTAGGAGTGGTAAAGTTGGGGATCTCTCCACTGGTATCTGGAGAAATTGTTGAAGTAACATGTCCCAGGCGTCACCCTCCTGCTCATTTGATTCTTTCTGTAAATATGATGAAATATTATAGAGGAATTCCGACAAACGATTTTTCTTTGCTTTGTTTTTTCCGAATCCCTAGGAGTGATGGATCACTTTCCGGTGTAGTCCAAAAAGATTCAAAATTAAAAACCATTCTATCTAGGAGTAGTTTTATGTCATCAGTTTGAAGTCTTGTTTTCATATTAGACATTATGGGAATTTTAGATTTCCATTTGGAAAAGATCTTTTCTAAGCTGCTTTGCTTCCTTTCTTGATTTTGTTCTATATCAGTGAAAACAATCAATATTATAAATTTTGTGGCAGCAACCTCAAAGTAGGCAACAGATTAACACAGTAATACTTTTTTATTTTGCCATGTACTTGCTAACTTTTTTCAGATGGCTAATATGAACCACTAATAGAATGTCTAATAAAATTACAGTGTAAAGTATACAAAAAGCAACACTAGCCAAATACATACTGTATTCTCTACATAAACTATTTACCATTTACACATGGCTATAAGTATAGGAACACTCTTACTGCTGATCTCAATCATAGATCGATCACGAATACTAAACATTGTATTTATGACAATCACCCAAGAAAATCCTTCAGCAAGGAAGGTGAACAGAAGTTAAGGGAGAAGCACTGCAACCTAAACCAGAACAAATGAAAACATCTGGTTTCTGAAACACTGTAACTATTACTTATGGCAAATCAAACCTAGAAAATTCTGGCCACAGGCTACTGTTTTGTTGCATAACTTAGGTACCTCCCAGTGCCTGCACGCAATCAGCTTTTTGTAAAACATCCTACTTACCTTAAAAACTGGGTTTGCCCCAGTTTAGGCTCCATTGCGGTTATCCTCATTCTTGTTTCTCTATCTGGAGCAAGGTTTCAACTGCCCTCAAATTTATGTAAACAAAGCTATTGGGAGGGCTGGGATGTATAAAATACCTTGACATTGAAGGCCAGTGGGCATGAAAAATGCTCTTGCATCAGTGGCTAGTGGGAGTAAAAATGCCCACTAGCTAGTTAATTAAAAATTTTCCAGCATCATGGAGAGTTAACAAAGACCCCCCCCCCCCCCATCAGTGGTCAGCAGGGGCATATTGTGCCCTGTGCATTGGTAGTCAGCAATCATTGAGAGGAAGTGCCCCATCCATGTTTTTCCGCTACTGGCTGCTTGATGTTTCGGCGAGAGCTATGCAGGCACTGTCGGGCAACAGATCGCTTAGCCCAACAGTGCCTATGATATGTTGCATTCAGTAGTTTCCTCTGGTGTATAATGCAAGCAGGGCCTTCTCATTGCATACTCCAGTTTAAGGCAAAGAACCACTGATCTAGACTGTCCTGGAACACCTTCAGAATTTTAAGTCTACACTCATGCTTTTTCTGAGTACCTCATCAAGCTAGTAAGGCCAGGATCAAGATTGCAGCAACAGAGTTAAAGGGATTAAGGGGCAAATGTAAAAATTCCATCCTCACAGGATCACTTTATGGACAAAGAGCTTTGCTCCAACCTACATATTTATTTTGGCTTTGATGTTTTCTGTGATTTGGTTCTAAAAAAAACAGCTGTATAAAGCTTTAACTGCAAATGTAAAATGTATTTTATTTTTGTTTTGCTGTTTCACTTTTAAGTTTATCTTCTTCATTGTTCAATTTCAAATCCATATTCACATAAATGCAGACATCACCCAGCTGTTACTGATTTAATAGCAATAAAATTATTATTTAAATTAACATTTTGCTGCTGCTGTAACACAGAACAAATAATGGCTGTAATTTAGACAGCCAGGATTTGCCAACAAGACAGGCTAAAGGAGTGGCAGTGGGGGAGGAGGAACAAAGCATACATTCAATGTACTTTGTTGGAATTTATTAAGGCACAAACCTTAAAGCGGAGCACCACCCAAAAGGGGAAGTTCCGCTTTAAGGACTGCTCCCCCGCTCCCCATTAAGGATTGGCACCTTTGGGGGACGATCGGAAATGGAAGCTGTCCTCCCTCCTTCCCTCACTGTAGTCTTTTGGGACACGTGACAGGTCCCAGAAGACTACAGGACCATTCATGAAGCCCAGCGCTACTCGTGCATGCGCAGTGGGTACCCGGCTGTGAAGCTGCAAGCAGTCACAGCCAGGTGCCCACACTGAAGATGTCGGCCTCCAGGAATACAGGACGGCCGGTGAAACGGGCTGTGGGGAACACACCACGGGACTGAGGGACAGGTAAATGGCTGTTTTTTAAAAAGTCAGCAGCTACAGTTTTTGTAGCTGCTAACTTTTATTTTTTGACAGTATGAGTGTAACTCCGCTTTAAAGCGGTTGTAAAGGCTCCAGCTTTTTGTACCTTTATGCATTCTATGCATGAAGAGAAAACACTTTCTGTGTGTAGCAATGCCCCCCAGCTCCCTCAATACTTACCTGAGCCCCCTCGAGATCCAGCGATGTGAACGACAGCCTTGGCTGTCCCGGATCTCTGTCTTCTCATTGGCTGAGACAGCAAGTGGGAGCCATTGGCTGTCGCTGCTGTCAATCACAGCCAGTTAGCCAATGAGGAAAAGGGGGGGGGAACTGTGGCTCCGTGTGTGAATGGACACATGGAGCAGTGGGTGCCCCTATCCCTTATAGCAAGCTGCTTGCTATGGGGGCATCAGACAGAAAGGAGAAGCCAGAAGAGCCTGTGGGGGACCTGAGAAGAGGGGGATCCAGGCTGCTCTGTGCAAAACCACTGCATGCAGCAGGTAAGTATAATATGTTTGTTACTTTATAAAAAAAAAAAAAAAGAATCTTTAGTATCACTTTAAAGGGATAAAGGTCACTAATGTCCTTGCTAAAAGTTTAGGTCATTTACATACATTATGAAGCCTGACTGTAATACGCCAAGGACATTGCTACATACTTCCAGGATGTTGCTAGGGGAGGCCTAGTCATTACTGCTCACCCCCACCATCGCATGAGTGAGCTCTTTCTCTGATTCATACCCCCTCACATGCTCTCTCTCTCCCCTGATGTAGTACTCCTGAGCTCAGCATCTGAGAGCTCACTCCTGTGATGGAGGAGGTGAGCAGTAATGGCTAGGCCTCACTTAGCTATGTCCCGTAAGTACTTCAGTCAGGCTTCATGAGGTACGTAAATGGCCTACACCTATAGCAAGGGTACTATTCAACTTTAGTCAGGCACCCCTTATCTGCATAGGCAGTTTTTGGTAAAGGTGAACTATCCCTTTAAGTCTTCAACCGATTAAAGGGGAATTATAACTTTTTAAAAGTCTTTAGGATATAAATAAGGAAGTTTACTTTATGTCAATGATCTAAGTTTGTGAAAATGTTTGTTTGTATAGAATGTCAATATATACCCACGTGGGGGTGGTAATATATACCATTTGTCACTCTTGGTTTGCCACTAACACTCTCATTTTAGGTGTACCAGAAAGAGACTGTCTACAGAAAACAATAATAAACTTTCTGCAATCTCCAGTGACTTAAAACACCATAGTGCAAGGTGTGATTTCTTTGCGTATCTGAATATTTTATTTTCAAAAATGTTTATTACAATTAAGCAATGCAATCAAGATTACAATTCATCAAGACAATACACCACAGCAAACAGAGGAATTGACAGCATTTTAAAGTAATTAGGGTTAGTAGGCCACGGCAGATTGCTTCATACATATCGGAATATTTGTGCACGTTTTTAATCCTATTTGAATAAATTTTTGTATAGATGAATTCCTAGTGAAGTGTCTTTCGCCAATGTAGGGTTCTAAAATTGACCGGGAAGTTGTTTTATTTGTACTTACAGGATGATTTCTAAAAAACAATTCCATAGCACGGATGTGAAAAAAACGTAAGCAGTTAAACTACAAGTTCTGAAATACCATGCTAATGTTAAATACCATTTTGATTTACCTTGGCATGCAAGAGGCACCAATATTAGCATCGTCCACAAGAAGAGTTTTTGCCATTCCATATCCGTATTATAAAGGCTAATGGTCTTCTGATATATGACAACTCATATGTAACCCGAAGAGTCACATCTGCCCATCTATATCTCTGTACAAGCCGTGCAGCATCTTCACTGTTGTCCACCCACAGGGAAACAAGATCTGTAACATGACATGAAGGATCTGTCACTGGAGCATCACAGCAGCTTTCCTCACCTGAGCAGTTTCTGGAGTTACAACCATTATTTACAACCGGTCCTCATGTTACACTTTCCATTGAATAGACACATGAAAGAAAAGCCAGGGGAAGCATCAAATTCTTAGAGTTAGCGTGGCTATATTGATAATGTCAGTTCTTACAGTTAAAATTCGGTAGTTGGCCAACTCACGATATAACACTTTTAATATGATGCTTAGCCTCCAGAAGGCAAATACTATATTAGGAGCACATTTAACAAAGTAGGAGTTTACTAATTTGTCTATATTTGTACAATATTTCCATTTCTTCTTCTTTGCACACTAGGCATTTATCCCTGGTGTATGGAGCTCTGACATTTAGCTGTGGCCATTGCCGGAAGCCTGTCAAACTCTATGGGAGGCTGACAACTGATGCTGTTGGAAAAAACCGCACCACAAATGCCTATAATAAACTGTAATGTTATTAATGCCCTACAGCCACACTGCAAATGCCCCCCAAACACCTGCCAGCGCATTTACGGAGCGTCACCAAAGACTTCAATGGGGGGAGTTGAAAGGCTTCAAACTCCTCCAGACTCGACACGAGGGTTCAATTTTGAAGAGACGCTAATGCTTCATATTTTAGTAATGTGAACAGCACTGTTTGCTGTCCATAGTAGAATTTGCGTTAAAAACACCCCTCAAATGCCTGCTTTTAATGCCAGTGTGAGCTACGTCTAAAAGTCTGTACCGCTAGTTGCAACCTCCAGATCCGTCCAGCTGCAGCAGCTGTCAGCCTCTTTGAGTAGGACAGTCTGCTGACAGCAGGGCTGGAAGGGACACCTGTGCCCTTGTCCACAGCTAAATGCTAAAGCCCCATGCATTAGAGCTAAACCCCCAGTGTGCATGTGGCCTTACTCTTTGCCAATCATATTTTCATAACCAGAAGTATTTCCAACAAATTTCAAGTATACCTAAAAGCAAATTCTATTTTAGTTTCCGATGGAGTGGAGAAGGATTAGAACACTTGCCAGCTTTTATTGCTGTCTGTTGCTCTCATTAAAGAGATTTATATTCTCTGTTAATCATGTTTACGATTAAGATTGAAAGTGAAAGAAATAAAAGAAAATCCCAAATTTTGGGTTGTCCCAGAAAAGTAATAGAGGGGAAATCTTCTAATGGGGACACTAGTTCTGGTGACTGGGGGGGGGGATTTACTCTCATTTCCTATTTGGCTATGTGACAGGAAGTGAAATCTCCCCAATGGGACACAGATGGGGAATAAAATCTGACAAGGGTTATAACCCTCCCTTGCTCTATCCAAAATGGATAAAAAAAGTTTTGCCTATAGTTCTACTTTAAATGCAGTTCATTAAGGAAGACACTTCTACTTTGATAACTGTTCCCTTTAGCTATAAGGCCCCGTTCACATCTGAGTGTTTGCGATTTCTGTAGAATTGCCGCGATTCTGCCTGCGATCCCAAAGAGCTCTACAAAAATGACAAATCTCACCACGAGTGTTTGGGCACCATTCATTTTCAATGACACCAAAATGCAGTGCAGTTTTGCCACGACTGTTGCGTGATAAATCGCATTGCAATTGTGGCAAACCACATCGCTTGAAGTTTGATGCTCAAAAAGGAACAGGAGCTCTTTTGGGCGACAAGTTTAGTGCAATGCGGTTTGCTGCGATTGCAGCACGATTGCACCGCGTTTTGGTGCCATTGAAACTGAATGCGAACGCGTGTGGTGCGATTTGTCATTTTTGCTGAGCTCTTTAGGATTGTGGGAAGAATCACTGCGATTCTGGCTGAGATCACAGACGCCCAGATGTGAATGTGCTTAATAAAAGATTTATCAAAACTTAAAAAGTTGGTCTAGATTATTTATTTTTTTTATCACAGAACGCAAAGACAAAACTAAAACTAAAATACTCAGACCGTATGGAATTTCCAGGAGAAGCAAACAGTTACTTTTTATGCTGGAAATGTATGTTTTGGCTGTTTTACATACATCATTGAAAAAAAATACTCGATCTAAGTTCAGTAAGATGCACTTTTTATTGGCCATTCTTGATATATTGGCATTCTATTCAAATGATAACCATGCCATGTCTTGAATGGGCCATATATTGTAGTAGAGGGAAGGATAATCCATATGGTCCATGTGGATTTGTAGGCAGGTCTATAGTTCAAAGGAACCAACAAAGAAGTCCTTACTGAATCGTGAAGAAAGGGTGAGGACTGAAAATTAAATTTTACTAGTATGTGCCGAGAGTAAATTTAACACGTGCCACTTAGTCACAGTGCTGATGCTTATAATATGACTCAACATTACTATACATTGGCAATATGTTTCTTGATATATGTGTTTGTAGCCTGATGAAGAGGGACAGAAGCTCCTGAACTGTGTTAGCTGGTTATACTAAAACAAAATAAAATTTACTCAGAACCATACTAGAGGAGTGGTGCTTTGATCCCCTCCCCCACCCCTTTTCTATGAGATGATGATAGACAGAGATGTGTCAAGGTGTCTTACCGAGGTCTGCGAGACATCTGCCTGTCCGAAAAATGACACGTGCCACTATCGCTGCAAACTTCTCCTGTGTTTTTTCTAACAGCTGGATGCAGTACATGGGATAAAGCTTTCCTCTCCTTTTCCTTTCAAAAAAGGAATGCTGGGCTACTAGTTTAAAATAGGTTTTCGTCTATGTTACAAATCTCTTTATGTAATAAGAATTCCTTCCAAGGTGTTTGTTTTTGCTATGCATAGCCATCATCATCTATGAGTGAAATTCAACACTATTTCCCTGAATAGATGTTTTGCTTCCAATTTTGAACTCCTCCAAAGTATCTTTGTGAAGATTTGAATAATCACTTATAAAATATGTGGCATCAATGACAGATAAAAGACATTGATCCTCTGTGAATATTTCTTTTACCTAACTACATCTAGATATTTATCAGTACAATATTTTTTTTAAAGAGATAGACATAAGACCAGTATAAGACCAGTCCGACACAACATTTTACACATTATATTATTTTAATATAATATAGCATTAGAATATATTATTCCAAACATTTCAGTTGTTGAATAAAGTTATTTTTACTTACCTAGCGTCTGTTATTGTTCCAACAAAACATTTTATACTCTCCCAGGAATGGCTTGAAACTGTATTTCAGATTTAATTTCTTTAAGAGAAAGCAGAAAACCGACCAGCCTCATTCAGCAGCCCCCATCCACTGGATACAATCTATCTGATCAGGTTGCTAATAATCAGCAATTTTCGAGGACAATAGCTCTGTCCACATTTCCCATCTCTCCGAGCACAGTGAAGGAGAAAACTTTGTGGGGAGGGGCAGCTTACAGACCTTTCATGTCACTCTTGCATCTTACTCACCTGCCCTGTGGGTCACATTTCTTCTCACTACATGCTGTCACTGTCATTGTCACTGGTCTACAACATGTACACCAGGTTTTGTTTGATGCCAAACCAACAGATGGGTTCACATTACTGAATATACACTAAAGTGGTAATAAACCCGCAAACAAAAATGTAATACATTGCGACTTACCAATGTGGTGGCTGCACTAGTTTTTCTCCCCTCTGTTTTCACTTGGCTATCTGGCCAGTAACACACCTCCTGCATTAGAGTGCCCCCACCCTGGATGTAGGAGCACAGGGACACGTTTGGTCAGCAGCATTGTCAGTCTGGGGCGAGGGGAGTGTTAGATGGACTAGCAGATTTAGATATACTGACAAATTGAAGCCAAACTCCAGCTCACACTGCAGTTACACAATTAGTTACAGCAACTTTTTTTTTTCTTTTAGGATAAAGTTTTTACATGAATAAATGAAACCTGATCCTTATACACACCCCGTCAGTGGTAAGTGGTTTGTCTCAACATTCTAACTACTTGTTGCCAGATCACCAGGTGAAAAAAGGCTAAAGAAGAAAACGAATGCAGTAATTGAATTTAAGAATTGGTAAGCTGCAATATAATAAATGTTTGCCTTTGGGTTTACTGCTGCTTTAACCTGCTAAAGACAACTTTTCCCATCAGATTTACATGTAATGCTAAATACTAAGGCACACTTTGTGGATTTTACTGCTGACTGCATACCTACTGACTGCCATTCCGTTGTGCTATACAGTTGCCATTTTCTTTATATTGTTGCCAGATTTATTTGGTCAGCCTTCTGTACTATAAGTACAGTATAATTTTCGAAAAATTTCAATAAAACTGAATTATAAAAAAAACAAAAAAATTGTTACATGTAATGATTACAGGTTGGATATACTGGTACTGCAATGTCACCTGCATAAATTCACAGACTTATTATTTTCATACCCTTATGCTATGAAAGCCTTAAGCTCAATTCTTTCATTTGGTCATCTAAAGCTCTTTCAGTTAGATTTATATATTAAAGATGAATTCTAGGTATAGATATTTTATACATAGTTACACTGGTCCAACATGGCCCAATGTAACTATGCTTATCCCATACCCGACCGATGTCCCAAAAAGCTGGAAATCACTGTAGTAGACACAACTACTCCAGTAATTTCCATTTATTTGTGGGTCCCTCACCAAGCAGCTTTCCTACTGCATTCTGAACAAAGAAGGTTGGCTGCTTAGCACAGGCCCCATTCAGAAAACGCTTTACATTTTCTAAAATAATGCAGTGTTCTCTGATTGGATGAGGGGGAGAGCATGATGTCACCACCCCATCTCTTCACCTTTTCCAATCAGAGAATGATTTGCATTCATTCGGAATATGCAAAGCATTCTGTGAATGGCACTTTTGCCAAGTGGCCAACCTTCTGTATTCAGGCACAGAACCCTCTGATCTGTGGAGATCACTGGGGTAGCATAATCTAATTCAGTGATCTCCAGCTACCAGGGGCATCGGCTATGTATGGTATATACATATTTACATTGGTCCAAGTAGGACCACTGTAACTATGGATTAAAAATACCCATACCTAGAATTTTTCTTTAAAAAACAGTAAGGCCATAAAATGATTTTTACCAGATTTGGTAAGTAATCGTTAAGAAATGATTGTAGGTTAATGGGTAGAGATGAGCGAATCGAAGTAGGCGAAGTGGAATTCGAGTCGAATAT
>CATNWA010002409.1:0-21660 GCA_951230385.1 Staurois parvus | reverse complement strand
GGACTTCACCGGCCCCCAGAGCGAGGACCACCTGTGTAGCAGGGAAGGAGTGGTCCAGCTAGAGGCCCTGGTAGAAGTCCCTGACCCACTAGCAGCAAAGGAGAAGGACTGAGTGAGTAGACATGCACCCCCTGAGCCAGTAGGCAAAGGAGCACTTCAGTGGACAAGAGTATACTCCCCAAAAGCTTGTCCTGATAAAATTTGGATGTTACTGTTCAAACTAAAAAAAGTATCACAGACAGGACTTGATTGTTTTTTTTTAACAAGTACACTATTATGCTTACAATCATTGCAAGCATACTGTTAAACATTGAATTATTCTGACTTTGATTATCCTTTCAGTCCTCTCTTGTATCTTTCTTGATTTATGAACTACTCTCCAACCCCTTGGGATGGTGGATGGGTCCCCTGGTAAGATGTCCTCCGCATCTCTTGGTGGGTCTGGCAGTTTACTGTTAGGGTTCAGATTAGAAAATAGGAAAGAGCCCTTGGTTGCTACTCCCTAGCCAATTATTTGGCCTAAAGAATGAACTCTCTAGTACATGGATGCATTTTGTTGTCATGTGTGCATGAACATTTGTGTTCCTGTATGGATTCACCTAATGGTTTTACAATGTATTTACCTGATTGCGGCCTCCTAATATATGTTTCCTTGCACTTTTGCTTATGTATCTTTTTTAAAAATCTAAAATTAATAATTTAAAAAAATTCACAGAATTTTATTATAGCCGAACTTTAACCTGTCAAAATGTTTCCAAACCTCCTCATTTAAATAATATACACTATCGGCCACTTTATTAAGTACACTTGTTCAGCTGCTTGGTAGCACAAATAGCTAATCAGCCAATCACCTAGCAGCAACTCAATGCATTTTGTCATGTAGATATGGTGAACACAACTTGCTGAAGTTCAAACTGCTTCAGAATGGGGCATTAGAATGGGGAAGAAAGGGGATTTAGGTGACTTTGAATGTGGCATGGTTGTTGGTACCAGACTGGCTGGTCTGAGTATTTCAAAAACTGCTCATCTACCGGGATTTTAACGCACAATCATCTCCAAATGGTCCAAAAAAGAGAAATAACCAGTGAGCAGCAGTTGTGTTGACAAAAATGCCTTGTTGATGTCAGAGGTCAGAGGAGAATGGCCAGACTGGTTGCTGTAACATTCAGATGGTAGGATCAGAATTTGGCGTAAACAGCATGAAAGCATGAGTCTATCCTGCCTTGTATCAACGGTTCATGCTGGTGGTGGTGGTGTAATAGTGTGGGGGATATTTTCTTGGCACTAGCACGGAGTACCAAATAAAGTATCTAGTGCCTAGAAAATTTGGGTACAGTTTACAGTGCATGACTGTCATTCAAAGTGCAACAGCATTGAAAGCTGAAAATTGGTCTGGGCAGGAAGGGGGGTAAAAGTGCACAGTATTGAAGCATTTAAAACCTTACAGTATTATGAGATTTCAGTGCCTGTGTTTACTTAGGCTTTAATTTGTTTTCCTGCTAAAAGTCCCATGCTGGGAACTATCTACAGTACATTAAAGCTGACAACATACTAACTCTGCAGTCAATACTATGGCCCCATATTACCTACAGTAGTTCTATATAAAACCTAATAAACTGTTAGCCAAGTCAGGAAATATGTAAACTCTAAACAATAAATGTATCTTATATTTTCTCTTTTGTTATGTTTAAATATGCAGTTAAAAGTGACCACTTGAATGTCCCCCAATTTTGTGTCAGTGGGATCAGCATTTGAATAAATTCATGCGAGACAGACAGCATTGGCTTGTCAGGCTCCAGTAGACTTCAACAAAATGGTTGCCATCTGCACACAGACACTAACTCCCTGTTGCATAACTGTGAATGAAATGGGTAAAAAAATGGCTTCAGGTCCTGTTCTGCACCTGTAGATAACTCCTCAGATGAGTGTTGCCCTTTTCGGTTCCTGTGTGCACCACCATACAGGCGGCCACCATACAGTTAAAAGTGCTTGATTACATCTGTTCAACAAGTGCAAAAGAAATGTATTTGTTCTGGAGAGAAGGTGATTGTAGCCGTATTAGTGCACTTGCGACAGAAACAATTGAGTACTGACGTGATACTTTTTTTATTTGCACTAACATACAATTTTGAGGACAAGCTTTCGAGGAGTGTCCCCTTCTTCAAGGTCCAAGCAGTACTGTTACAAAGTTTTAGCAGAATGTTAGAAGATATGTGGGGATTGAGAAAAAAAAAAGGGCAGAAAGAAACACAAGCCTGAGGTTAGCCTAGAGATAAGAACAGCAAAGCAAAAGCAAAAAAAAAAAAAACTGGGGGGGGGGGGGGGGGGAGCAGCACTCACAGATGGAGTCAGAAATATGTTGGATAATGAGTGAGGAATCCCATGTCCAAATTAAGGCCATTATCTCTTGTGTCAAATAGAATTATCATTCTTAGTTCAAAAGTTTTTCTTTCCTGAATGGATTTGAAATTTCCTTTAAGAACCAAAACATTGAGGTCTTCCATAATGTGGTCCGGTTGTGCGAAATGGTGTCCCACAGGTGTGCAAAGGTCACCTTCTTTATGTTCCTTGATGGTATGTCTGTGCAAATTCATCCTTGTTTGCAACTTCTGTCCTGTTTCGCCAACATAAGATCCTTTGCTGCATTTTCTGCACTGGATAAGGTACACAACATTACTGGAGGTGCAGCTGCATGATCTGAAAGATATTGAAGATCCCTTTTGAGTATCTGGACACTTTTTGATGGATTGATTTGGTTGCACAGTTTGCAGCAGTTCTTATTGCAGGTTTGCTTCCATTATTTGTGACATTTTAATCACAAGGAAGTTTCCTACTGATTAGTTTATTTCTGAGGTTGGGGAGTTGTCTGAAGGCCAGTATTGGTGGTTGCTGGAATATTTCTTTCACAGTTCCATCCTCTGTTATGATGGGTTGTAAATCTTTGATTATTTTTCTTATTCCTTCTAGTGCTGGGTTGTATGTGGTTACTAGAGGTACACGGTTGTTTGTTTTTTTCTCTTTGTACTGAAGTAGATTTCTCTTCGGGTTCTCAAGGCTGTGTTTATGCCGGTGTTGATAGTTGTGTCCTTGTAACCTCTCTTATGGAAGGAGTCTGCTAGTGTCCCGAGATGTTTATCTCTGTCTCTTGGGTCAGAACATATTCGGTGGTATCTAATGGCCTGACTGTGTATGATGGCACGTTTTGTGTGTTGGGGGTGGAAGCTGGAACTGTGGAGGCAGTTGCATCTGTCAGTGGGTTTCCTGTATATTGAGGTGTGAAGCGTATCATCCCCTGATGTATACTGTGGTGTCTAGGAAGTTGACGTGTGTGTTTGAGTATTCCATTTTTAGTTTGATTGATGGATGAAAAGTGTTGATCAATGAGTAAAATTGTTTTAGGTGTTCTTCACCTTCTGTCCATATGATGAAAATATCATCAATATAGCAATAAAATCTGTATGGTTTTTGTTCCATGCTGTTTCAGGAATTTTTCCTCCAGGTCAGCCATAAATATATATTGGCATATTGGGGTGCCATTTTACTTCCCATCGCAGTACCCATACATTGAAGATAGATGTCTTTATTGAAGGTAAAGTAGTTGTGTGTAAGTATGAATTCAATGAGCTGTGTAACATCCTCAGCAGTGTATTTATGGTTTGGTGAGGATGATAAGGATCTGTGACATGTAGCTAATCCATCCTTGTGAGGGATATTACTATACAGGGATACTACATCCATAGTCACTGGAAGTGTATTAGATGGTAATTGCTGTATGTTGTTGATCTTGTTCAGAAAGTCAGTGGTGTCTTGCAGGAAACTAGCAGTATTCTTGACTAATGGTTTTAAAAAATTTTCTACAAAGCCTGAGATTTGTTCGGTGAATGTATTCATACCTGTTATGATGGGTCTGCCTGGATTTCCTGGCTTGTGGATTTTGGGCAGCATGTAGAAGTCCCCGATTTCTGGATGATCCGGAATCGCATTTATAAGTTCTGAATGTAGGTGGGCTGGAAGTGTTTTAACGAGACCTTTTAATAGTTTTGTAAAGTCCTGGGTTGGATCATAATCCAGTTTTTTTATAGTAGATGGCATTCTCCAGCTGCCTCTGGCCTTCTTGTATGTATTTGTTTGTATCCATCACAACAACTGCTCCCTCTTTATCCACTGGTTTGATGGTGATGGCCTGATTATTGCGCAAATCGTGTATAGCCCTTCGCTCTAGTGGTGAAAGATTGTACAGAATTTTCTTTTGCTGGGTGGATATCAGGGATGTAGCTCGCAGTCTGAAGCTATCAATATAGGTGTCCAGTTTGGGTTTGCGTCCTTGTGGGGGTGTGAAGCAGCTGTTCTTTTTCTTTGTGTAGCACTCCATTGTCCTAGGATTCCTTTCATTACTGTGGAAATATTCTTTGAGCCTTAGTCTCCTGAAGAAATCCTCCATATCTGACAATACTTGTAAATGATCCAATTTGGTGGTTGAGCAGAATGTAAGGCCTTTGGAGAGGATGGTTAATTCTGGTTGTGAAAGTTTATGATTTGACAAGTTGATGATTCCAAGTTCCTCTGTTATATCCACATTTTCAGTCAGGTCAGCACTTACACAAGGGATACCTTGGGATTCCGGATTGGATTCCAGGTCACTGATAGCTATAGTAGGAGGTATAGATGTTGGGTTGCTTTTATGTTTAGGTTGTATCCAAAAAGTCTGCTCTTGGTGTAGCTTCTGAAGTTTTTTTTGCTTCTCATTCATTGCAAGTTTTTGTTTTGTCTTTGTAGAGTTTCCAATTCATTCTTGATTTGGTTAATGTTGGTAGGGTACAATGATGTTAGGGCTTCAAACAAAGGCTGCTTTTGTGTCCTGATAGTTACCCTTTTTCCATACAGTTTGTGTATAAGATTATTCCTTAATCTCTCGCTGGTGCATCTGCAAATTCCTTCTGCATAAGGAGAGTTGATTGTATTTACACAAGGATTTTTAATCCGGAGGCCCTGTGGTATGAGATTCCTCTTTTTGCATCTTGAGAAAAAAAAAATATCACTGTTGATCTGTGTTTTTTTTTTTTCCAATCCTCGCATATCTTCTAACATTCTGCTAAAACCTTGTAACAGTACTGCTTGGACCTTGAAGAAGGGGACACTCCCCAAAAGCTTATCCTCAAAATTGTATGTTAGTGCAAATAAAAAAGTATAACGGACAGTACTGAATTGTTTTCTGGGGAGAACAAACCAATGCCCAAACCTTACTGGAATGTCAGACTCAGCCTTCCTCTGACACAGTTGGCCAAGTCCGATGAAACCAATCAGGCTTGGCCATTTGTTTGTTCAGTCTCTCCAGCCATCACCTGGACTCAAGATGAATGTTCTCCACACTTCTTATCCAATACGTATGCTGTGATCTCACTATGGAGGATATGGACAGTACAACACCTGGGCGCCTGTGACAACAGTCAGTCTTATATACAGGGTAACTGTTGTGGTTAATGTTATATTTGCCTGTATGACACCTTTCTAGTGCTTCTGAGGTTTTCTCCCATTATGTTGACTGCCATACATTGAGATATGCTTTACTTGAAGGAGATGGGCATCAGACATTGTATTTTTCTTCCTTTGGACATAATTGGGCCAGTAGTGCACATTTTTCAGATTATAGCAAAGGAGATCATTTAAACTTACAAACCTTTTGTTGCTATAAAAACATATAATTTGGGTCACTGGATGACACCTGCTATTGTGGGCAACAGCTTTTCTTTCAAGGGATATCGTCTATGAGAATGATCCCTTTGGCTTGACGAACGTGTTCCTTATTGACCACTCACTGCATTGAGTCTTAAGGGTTTAGGGTGTTAGTCTACCTTTTAATTTTTTTCTAAAAAAAAAGGGTGAACTTACACTTTAAGGTGATCTGATGATGAGCCCATAATCTGGGTGATTTGTTTTTCCAGTTAGTATGCCTGTCCCCCTAATACAGTAAGTGTATTAATGGCAGGATTGCCAGGCTAAAATAATATAAAAAATGTGTAAAAAAGAAAACTAATGCAGCCACCACATCTAAGAAACAGTAAGCTGCCATACTGTTAATTTTTGTTCTTTATTTTAAATATGCTTTAACCTTCTAGAATGTAACCCAACATACATTATGTTTTAAAAATGAAAACCTTTGCTAAGCCTCAGCAGCTGAAAGTAATGACCTCCCTCAACATACTACATTACTCTTTGATGTTAATGTCATGGTAATTAAAATGTCATCATTCTTTAATTTCAACCACTAATGTATGTCACTTCTGCTTTTAATCCCACAAGTTTGAGATAATGGGATATTTAAGGCAGCTTCTCCCAATCTCGTTCCATTTCAATTATTTTGTAAGTTTTATGGAAAGTAAAGGAATAGCGTATACCATATCATTACACATTAAAAGGAAGCTATCTTCCTGCATTCTCTCCATTTTTTTAATTTTATATAATGCATCCCTCTTTTGTTAGAGGATATTGGACTTTTGTGATAACTCCACTATGTTTTGTATATTTTCCTTAAAAAAAAAAAACTTTTGCAAATGAAAGGTACATTTTTTAAGACTTTTTTGTTTAGATAAAATATGATAAGCCTAATTCTGGGTCTATTCAGAATTTTACTGTGGGCCCAGGATGCACAATGGAGCAGGCCAAGGGTTTGCCATTGACATCCTGGGCTCACATGAAGTGGTTGAATGATGCTGGGTGTTCTTTAGCTAAGAAGTAGAGAAGCTACCAGTTTCAGAGGAGGATGCATAGGACAGTACTAAATCAGAGAGAGGGTGAGTAGTGTTGCTTAATGGGGGGGGGGGGGGGCACGTAAGCTGGAGTTAGGCTTTAACATAGAAACATGGTAAAAAACAAAATGCAAAGCACAGATATTGTTTAGATTACAGCATACACATTATACAAAAGTCCCAAAAAACCTGTTCACAATGGCAGCTGGGGGCAGTAAAACCTCTTGGTTGAGCCATACTTTTACCACTCTCAATTGATAACCACAGGAATTATACCCTCTGTGGCTTTCAGAGGGCATAGCCAGGGCCGTCTTTAATATTGATTGGACCCTGGGCAAACATTACTTACCCCCCTCCTTGCAATTTTGCTCTCCAACTGCTCTGAGGCATACAATAAATAGCAGCTAGACTCAAAATCAGTTTACTGTAGCAGATCAGAAAGCAATTGCGATTGGTTGCTGGAGGTCACAGCATATCATTGCCGCTCACTGATTAGTTGCTAGAGGTTACAGCACATGATTTTTGCTTGCTGGTTGGTTGCTAGAGGTTACTGCACATCATTACTATGCATTTGTTGCTAGAGGTTACTGCACATCCTTACCACTCACTGACTGGTTGCTAGGTGTTACTGCACATCCTTACCACTCACTGACTGGCTGCTAGAGGTTACTGCACATCATTACTGGTCACTGATTGATTGCTAGAGGTTATGGCACATCACTACCACTCACTGATTGGCTGCTAGAGGTTATTGCACATCATTACTGCTCACTGATTGGTTGCTAGAAGTTACTGAACATCATTACTGCTCACTGCTTGGGAGTGCTTGGGGTGGATAGGATCAATGGCAGTGCTTGGGGTTGATAGGATCAGTGGCAGTGCTGGATGGGAGGTGACATGTCTACACTGACCACCAATGTTAGGGGTGATATTAATAGGGATTGACATTGATGACCAATGTAAGGGGGGATTTACACTGACCACCAGCATAAGGGCAATTCTGCACTTACCACCAATGTAAAGGGAAATGTACACTGTCCCCCATCGTAATGTGGAATTTGCACTGACCACCTATGTAATAAAGAATTTACACTGACAACAAATGTAATGGGGAATTTTACAACAACAACTAATACATTTCTATACTAACCAGCCATGTAAGGGGGAATTTACACTGACCACCAGTTTAAGGGGGCTTCTACATGGACCACCATTGTAAGGGAGGATTCGACACTGACTAGAAATGCAAGTCACCATTTTTTACCAACTACCAATTTAAAGAGGAGTTTCTACACTGGCCACCAATGTAAAGGGGGTCTACACTGACCACTAATGTAATGGGAGTATTCACACTGACCACCAATGTAAGGGGAACATTTACACCTACAACACCATGCTCCAATATAATGAGAATATACACCCTGACCATCTATGTAATTGAGACATTTAGCCTATGTTCACATTTGTGCATGTCAGGAACACGTCCAAAATCGCTTTCCTGACACCACAGAAACATGCTGCCCTTTAGCAGACACACAGCAGTGCTATTAATTGTTAATGGCACCCTCACGCATCTGCTGACGTGCGTTTTCACATGCACCATAATTCATTGTGCTGTGGCACTGTGCGGCTCGGTGAGATTTTGAGAAAGGATCAGGGACTTTTTTCTGCATTTCTAGCACATAGAGCAGCCCATTGAAATTAATGGGCTGCCCTATATATGACCTACATCTTTATCCGCCAAGTCAGTACACCTTTGCATCCTAAATTTCCCTGCTAACCTCTGCACCTACCCCATCCTCTCCACTCCAACTTCCCCTCCACCTTAACTCTACATGCCTCCTCTGCTCATCCATATAATACATATGAATGCTGCCGCTATTTACATATGAATGCCTTTGCTATTTACAGATGAATGCTGCTTATTTACATGTGATTGCTGACATGGTCTGCACATGTGAGTTATCTGTTATTATAATAGGGCAGAGCTAGGCAACATGTTATGGTAATAGGGCAGAGCTAGGCAATATAAATGACAGCACTTCTCACTGAGATATCGGGAGAAGGAAATGTAAATCAGGACAGTTGGCAAATACACAAATTAATGCATCTCTGTATTCACTAATAAATCTGTATATGTCATTTTTTTAATTGAAGCAGTGTAAACACCCGAATTTGGCTAAATATCAACTGTTTGCAGTCCCTGTACAACAGAGCTTAGACTGGGAGAGATAGAAGTACCACAAGAAGCCATTCAGTTATGCTATAGTGCGAGAAAAATGATGGCGGTAACAGTGATGGAGAGATGAGCTAATCCCACTGCTGCTTTTTCCGTGCACTGCCTAGTCATAGGTTATGGAAGAGACAAGACCTGTAAATGATACTAAACTTCAGTAGAAAAAAATAAGGTCTACTAACCTATCAGACAGAACTGTTGGGGACTAAGGCAGAGCTGTGTAAATCTGAGGAATGCATGAAGAAAAATACAAATATAGCAGGTAGGTTGGTCCCTGCCCCCAGCCCCTTGCTGAAGGTTGCTAAACCAACAAAAAAGACTTAGTGTGCCCTAGTGCTGCTGCTTCAGTGCTAAAGGACAGTTTTGATTGTACTAACCGGCAGGTCTTTATAGAGGCAGCTACAAGTGTCAAAGGTGTGACGGTGAAGGAATATGCTTCATCTGTTATGGACTATATCAGCAAGTGTGAGGAGGATATTACTGCATCTAGAACAATTATTATCTCTCCTAACCATACAACCTGGATTAATGCTGTGGTTTGCTCTCTGTTTAAAGCCCATAAACTCTGCACTCAACTCAGTGACGCGTTTCAACTCAGAGCAGCAAGGAGGGACTTCTTTGAGAGTGTAAGGAGTGCAAAATTAATTTTGCTCTCACAGCAGAGATGCAGAATGCCTGAGGAATTGTTCTATTCCGGATGCTTTGAACACTTTTTTATGCTCATTTTGAGAATTCTAAACTTTAACCTTGCTCTAAACTCACTCTTCCACCAGGTAGGCTTCCCCTCAGGGTGACCGTAGCAGAGGTGTGAAGGTACCTGCAAAAAGTTAATTCCCAAAAGGCTGCATGTCCTGATAAAATCCAGGCCCTTAAGGAATTTGCAAACCAGCTTCCAGGGGTGTTGACAAGCATCTTTAACAATAATGGTGTGACCCTCCTGCGCTCCAAATGTGTGTTTAGACAAACTAAAATAATAAATGAACCCCAAACAGCTGCTAACATTAAATCATATACCAGTGATCAAGTGAATATAAACCATATAAATGCTGCGCTACATTCAAACTAATTTAGGTGAATGTGGAATTCAATATCTCAAATTAAAATAATAACAATAATAATATAAATGTAGATGTGCTTAGTGATAACAAAAATGATGGCAAAACACAAACTTGAATCCATACGCATGTGCATAAAAAAATGCACATACATATATTACATCACACGTGCAAAAATG
This sequence comes from Staurois parvus, assembly GCA_951230385.1. NCBI lineage: Eukaryota > Metazoa > Chordata > Amphibia > Anura > Ranidae > Staurois > Staurois parvus. The sequence continues at coordinate 11,444 of CATNWA010002409.1, read as the reverse complement.
TGAAGTGAAATGATATCTAAATAATAAACGCAAACTCAAAGTCCAATAATGGAATATTAAAGGTGAAAAAAAGTCCAATAATGGAATATTAAAGGTGAAAAAAAACTGTAAACTGTGTTTCCAATAATACTGTAAAGTGACCACAGGTGAAACAAATCGTGCAGATATCTGAGTGTAGATAGAGCTTGTGAATCCAACCACCTTCTGGATTAGCCTCTCACCTCATCACTTCGACCCTTGCGGGTCAAAGAGCAGTAATGGATCCCTCTCACAGATCCTCCAGGCACCAAAGCACTCCAAAACCACTTCTCAGGATATAATATTCCCACTCAGCTCTTCTCCAGGTATAGGTGAAATATCAATTTCTCAGAACAAAACAGAGGGATCCTCCCATAGTGTAGTATGTTTAATATACCATAGGAACATCAAATCTTTAGTAAAAATGCACTTACGTAGCAGCCAGTCCACATTAGACCCTCATGCTCTCAAATGAGGATATATCTATGTTTGTAGGGTGTACAGCTGCATCCACAGGTGTACCAAGATGGCCGCCACGCCGGAAATACGTCACCGCGCTACGCCGACGCGTTACGTCACAATATCACGTGACTTCATCAGAGCCCTGATGAAGTCACGTGATATTGTGACGTAACGCGTCGGCGTAGCGCGGTGACGTATTTCCGGCGTGGCGGCCATCTTGGTACACCTGTGGATGCAGCTGTACACCCTACAAACATAGATATATCCTCATTTGAGAGCATGAGGGTCTAATGTGGACTGGCTGCTACGTAAGTGCATTTTTACTAAAGATTTGATGTTCCTATGGTATATTAAACATACTACACTATGGGAGGATCCCTCTGTTTTGTTCTGAGAAATTGATATTTCACCTATACCTGGAGAAGAGCTGAGTGGGAATATTATATCCTGAGAAGTGGTTTTGGAGTGCTTTGGTGCCTGGAGGATCTGTGAGAGGGATCCATTACTGCTCTTTGACCCGCAAGGGTCGAAGTGATGAGGTGAGAGGCTAATCCAGAAGGTGGTTGGATTCACAAGCTCTATCTACACTCAGATATCTGCACGATTTGTTTCACCTGTGGTCACTTTACAGTATTATTGGAAACACAGTTTACAGTTTTTTTCACCTTTAATATTCCATTATTGGACTTTTTTTCACCTTTAATATTCCATTATTGGACTTTGAGTTTGCGTTTATTATTTAGATATCATTTCACTTCACATTTTTGCACGTGTGATGTAATATATGTATGTGCATTTTTTTATGCACATGCGTATGGATTCAAGTTTGTGTTTTGCCATCATTTTTGTTATCACTAAGCACATCTACATTTATATTATTATTGTTATTATTTTAATTTGAGATATTGAATTCCACATTCACCTAAATTAGTTTGAATGTAGCGCAGCATTTATATGGTTTATAAGCATCTTTAACAACCCCCTTTTCTCAGGCAACTTCCACATCATGCCTTAAAACCATTACATTTTTTTCTATCCCAAAATGCTCAGCAGTGTTTTTTCTGAACCACTATAGCCCCATTAACCTGTCTTACAGTATGCATTAAAAACAGGGGTTTAGTTAGCACACATTTGCAAATACATGTGTAAGCTACAGAGCCTCGTCTCTACAGGCAGGAAGTGGAGCAGCTGGAAGTCTGATGCAAAGTTAACAATCTCTCCGTTAAAGAAGAAAAAAAGATGAAAAAGAGGATTGTGGCACCATTTGCTCTCTACATCAAGGATGAAGCTATTGAAAAGGTCCCTTGCTTTAAATTTTAGTCGACATCTCTGATAACCTTAAATGTTAAAGCAAAGTAGCGCTGCCCCATAAATGTGCAAATACCTCAAAATGTACATATTAATAAATTCATGAAATGTGCTTTCTCTAAAAATCCACCATCAACATAGTTATGTGAACAAACAATTCATAAATGTAAATTAATATGGTCTCCTAATCTGCAAGTGTGCAATGATTCTTCAAGGTGCAAACATGGAGTGATTCTTCATAAAGTGCAACAAATCCTTAGTGCTCCCCTCCGGTGGTTCCACTTACTCACCAGCTTCTGTTGGACCAGGGGCGGACTGACAACTCATGGGGCCCCTGTGTCCTTGCCCAAACTCAAAAAAGCCTATGAAAAAGATACCAGGGGCATCTCATGGGGCCCCCTACTGACCCCGGGCCCTCGGGCAGTGCCCGAGTTTCCAAATGGTCAGTCCGCCCCTGTGTTGGACTCTTATGAGAACAAGTCTATCAAGCTTGTGTGTTATATAAGCTCATCTGGGATTTGTAGTCCTCCTGTGGGCCCGATCCTTATTCTAATCCTCAGTTGTCAGTTTCCCATTCATGAATATGAACTCCTCATAATAAGGTATATAGAGAGATAAAGGGGCCCATATAGTGAAATACCGTTTATTAAAAGTTAAATAAAAATCGTGTTCTGCTCACGTGATAACAGATAGAAAGCATACAAACGCCGGACCAGAAGTAGCACAACGGCGTGCGTTCCACTGGCTGGGAGTGATGTCACCAGCAGCTCCCTCCTGACACTTTTTGCCTCTCCCTTTGGATGTTCTCAAAGGCTAGAGTCCATGGTGACTAAAGGCTCATATATACAGAATCTCCACCTACTCCGCCCACTACACCCTATGATGTCATTTCCTCTTCCTCAATCCTCTATCTTAATGCTGCAAATTGGGTGTACATATAACCAAAGTGATTTTTATCCTGTATCCATCTGAGAAATCCTAACCCTAAAATGATTTGACAAGCTGTGTTAGCCTATATAGTATAAATAAATTATATAGAATACAAACCAATTAAAATTACATAAAATGATATAAAATAAATGGATAAATTATTTACGTTAAACAGCCTATGATTTCTTTTCTCCTGCTTACCTATTCCCCCTAGTGGTGAAATTACTTATAACAAGTAAGTTACACAATTAAAACGTTTGCTTTAATTCGCCCTACATTTGGCATACATGACCTACTAATTATTTGTAATCATTAAAAATTTGAAATAAAGCAATTGACATCAATATCCACATTTAACCCCTTTGGTGCCATAGTTCAGAGCTGACAAATACATTGGGATTCATTTTGACAAAAGGCTCCTCTCCAATGTTTTTTAACTCTATCTATGCTGCAAAATGTTAATTTCTTTGGATCTTTATTATGATAAATCCTAAAATGATTTGACAAGCTGTGTTGGTGGAACCCCTTTTTGATGTTGTTAACATGTTCCCTTAACCTTGTTTTAAGTTCTCTGGTAGTTCTTCCTACGTTTGCTGTCCAATAGGTAAGTGACATGCGTTCTGCTGCATGTTATGATTTTTTTTATTTCATATCCTTTCCCACTGGTATTGGACTGATATTGTACAGGTTTCTTTGAATCCATTCTACAAGTTCTACATGTTAACCATTTTCCACACCTACAAAAACCCACTTGGTCCAAAAAGGTTATCTTCTTCATAGGAGGGTCAGGAATATTTTTAACCAATTTATTTTTCAAATTTGGAAGTCTGCTATAATCAAATTTGTTTTGTTTGGGCAATATCGTAGCTAGAGTTTGATCTTTTTTAAGAATTGGCCATTGTTTTTTTATTGCTTTTTCCATCTGTTTATATTGTCTATTGTATTACGTACAGAATGTGCTCCTCAAAATCCTGTTCCTTGTCACAGTTTCTACTAATACGCATGAATTGGCCTTTTGGTATAGCCCCCATTTCGGAAGGTGTTCTCTGTTGATGAGAATATAACCATTCCTATCTGACTCCTTAAAATATGTATGTGTGCTAATGTATTCTGGGTAAATATCTCTAAATCCAAGTAGTTGACCTTTTTCGTATCATACATAGCTTAGAATGTAATTCCATACCTGTTTATATTGATTTCAGTTAGGAACTTTTTTAGTGATTCTTCTGACCCCTCCCAAATGAGGAATATATCATCAATACACCTTTTATAGATTAGTACCTCTTTTCTTGGCGTTTTGCATATTATTTCATCCTCCCACTTGCTGATGAATATATTTGCTACTCTGGGAGCATACTTAGCCCCCATAGCTACTCCTCATTTTTTGGCATAGAAGCAATGATTATGCCAGAAAGAGTTACTTTTCATTGCCATTTCTAATGTGTTTAACATAAATGCCATGTGGTTGTTTTTTAACATGGTTCTCTCTTTCAGGGCCCATTCTATAGCATCTATAACATCCTTTTGCTTAATATTGGTGTATAATAACTTTACATCAATACTGGCTAGTATGCAACTGTTATTTATTCTTTTCTTTCTTAGTAGATTGATAAGTTCTTTACTATCCTTAATATATGATGAAAATCCCTGGGCTATGGGTTGCAGGAAATGATCCAAATACTCTCCTGTTCTGGAGAAGGTTTAATCAATTCCATTGACAATTGGTCTACTCGGGGGGAAGGGGGGTGTCTCTAAATTTTTATGTATTTTAGAGACCTACTATATTATTGGTGTTTTGTGTACCTCTGGTATTAAATACCTCACTTCCTTTTTATCCAAGATTTCCTCTTTCTGTGCCTTTTTTACTAATTTTGTTAACTTTAACTTGGCCTTCAATTTATTTCCAGTGTCCCCATTTTATATGTGTCCTCATCTGTTGTTAATCGATCAAGTTCCCTTGAATACTCATCATTATTCAAGATGACTATTCCCCCCCCCCCCTTTGTCCGCAAGTCTAATAACTATATTTTTCCTTCTTTCTAACTGCTTCAATCCCTGTCTTACCTTTTTACAGCCTCTGATGGGTTCTATAACCTAAACACCTCTAATCATTGATTATTACTGGACTTGGGGTTAAACAGAGATTGATTTCTCAATCCACTATGTTGATATTGAGTTTTCAAACTTTCTTTTTTGTCTGTTCTATTAGCAAAATATTTTTTGATATTCAATTTCCTAATAAATGTATGTAGGTCCATGTATGCCTTCAACTTATTCATATTTTTTTGGTTGGGGCATATTTTAATCCCAATTCCAACACCTGCTTTTCTTCTGCAGTAAACGTCACCCCACTTAGATTAAATATGCCTGAACTCAATTTCATTTTCCTCCGGCCCCCTCTACATCCTCTATATTTGTTCTTCCATTTCCTTGTATGGTCCTGTTGTATTGGTACTAGTTATATTCTCTAGGTGGGGGGCCATCGAGCCTTCTTCCTAGTGTTGGATTGTTTCTACAGTTTGGTGGAGTGTACGGTGTGTGTGATGTGTGATTATGAAACCCATAAGTATAACATACCGGTACAGAACAGGCACAGTATGAACCTCTGAAACAGGAGGAGTTTCAGAGGTTCATACTGTGCCTGTTCTGTACCGGTATGTTATACTTATGGGTTTCATAATTTTTGGTTAGTGTATGATAAAGTGTTCTATGTGGTCTCTCCCCATTATCCTTATCTCTTTGTATGGGTTTTTTTTTTGGATTAAGATTATAATTCTGTGGTATAATCTGTCTCTTTTCTATGGATTTTTGTGGAATTCACCTCACCTCCCTTTTTCTCTTCTTGCCATCTGTATATCAATCCTTGTTTATAATCCTAAATATCTCTATGATACTTTTTATTTTGTGTATCTTTATCCACCTTGTGATATACTCCTGTATATATTGCATTCTTTCCTTATATTCTGTATTTTATACTGCTGGACCCAATTTTGTTTTATCTCTTGTATCCTATTCTCTAGTATTCTTAATTTTATTTTTCTTCTGGAAATTATGAGTTGTAGTAGTCTTTCTTCACTTTTGTTGAACCACTCATCCTCTAGTTCTTTCTCATCTAATCTATCATTGGGAGCAACGTCCCACCTGAGGCTCCTAGTTCTGATACCATCCTTAATATATTGTTCTAATGCGATAATGTCCCACCAAGTTCTGATTTGTCTATCTAACGTGTGTTTTTATTATGTGAATGATCCTGCTAAATCTGTTTCATTCCAAAAGTTATGAAAATATCTCCTCTGTGTTAAATTTCCTCCCATTAACAAAACTGAAAAATATCCATAGTGTGACAAGTTAACATGCAGTTTCTTGTTTGTGCATTCTTACCTCCTTGCTGCAGTGCTTTTCATGATTCCCTTCACATGTGTGGTTTGTCTGTGCTTACCTATGGGCGTCGCCTGCTATTCTCTGGCTTTTATTTTCTTCCCTTCCATCACTTCCTGGCCCGCCTCTTAGTTTGCTTGTCTATATAAGACATGCTCAGTCTAGCCCACTTTGCCTGAGCAACTTCTCTGTGTACCGACCCCAGCTTCGTCTACCGACTGTGCTTAATCTCCACACGTCTTGACCTTGGCTTGTCTATTGGATTTCCTGTTGCCTCCTGCCATTGTGCTCTGCTTATGCGCGAGCTGTCTCCGCATCCTCAGCTGGGCATACCTGGGGGCTGCGACCTGGTTCTAGCTTGCTGCAAGTCCATCCCCACCATCAGGGGCTCTGGTGAAGAAGCAGGCTGGGGCTTAGACTCCACGCCCTGGGGAACCCATGTCTACTAGGGCTCACTACCACAGGAGCTTGACACATAGCCGTTGAAATATCCTTACTTCATGTAGGTTAACCCATTGTAATCACTTACAACCCGCACTCTGATACTATTAGTAGATAATGAAAAATGCACTAAAAAATATACTAAGAAATAGACCTGCTGCTTCTATAAAGGTACTGACCTTTAGGTTAAATGTTAAAGCAAAGAACCGTTGCCCAATAAACGTGCAAATACCTCAAAATATACATATTAATTCATTCAATGTGCTTTTTCTAAAAATACACCATCAACATAGTTATGTGAACAAATCAATTCAAATTAATATAGTCTCTTAATGTGAAAGTGTGCAATGATTCTTCAAGATGCAAATGTGCTGATAACCTTACCTGGAGTATCAGTAAAGTCGGCATAGTGAAAAAGACCTATCAACACAGCCTAACTTTTTGAATTATGCTGACCTTGGTACTTCAGTTCTTATCTCATTTTATAGATGTGTGGTGGAGACCATCCATGATTCTTGCATTACTGTTTGGTACAGTAAATGCTCTGCCTTGCATAAACAGGCAGTGCATTGGGTATTAACCTCCCTGGCGGTATTCCCGAGTGTAGCTCGGGGTAACATTTCAGTACCAAAAGCGGTAACCCCGAGCTACACTCGGGAATACCATGCGGCACTGTTCCGGCATTTGTTCTTCACTTACCTTACCCTGCGCTCCCACGATGTGTCCCCTGCAGCGTCCCCGGCCATCTCCTCCGGCCGATGCCGGCATCCGGCTTCTGTGTCCTGTCCCTGTGACGTCGGGACGTACGGGCTGTGTAAAATGTAAAAAAAAAAAAAAGAAATTTTTTTTAAAATTTTTAAATTTCGGCGGCGGCGGCGGGAATTTTAAAAATTTTAAAAAATTTCTTTTTTTTTTTTTTTTCATTTTACACAGTAAAAACATTGCTGTTTCAACCTATTTCACATACATATTGTCCCTAGTGCTTTGTCCTGCGCCCTGCCTGCATTTTGTCTGTTCTTTCTGCCTGGAAACTGAGAAATGTCCATGGCGTCCAAAAAGTGTCCCTTTAGGTCAAAAGCGGTTTAGATCAGCTAGAGAACAGCGATAGTAAATCAGAACCACTTACAGAATTGAGTGATAATGATTCGTGGGGGAAATTCATCATCGGAAACTGAAAACGATTTTGCGACTGAGCTCAGCAATGTGCGAACTTGGCGCTCTATTTCACATTTCAGTGTTTTTGGTTTGATTATATTATTGAATTAAATTTTTTATTATTTTTATATTATTTTTATGATTATTTATTAAATTATAATTTATGATTTTGTGTTTCAAATTTTATCATACCCGGGATGTTTACTAGACTCTTGTTCGGACAGATTTCAGTGAGTTTTTCCTAAAAATTACAGCCTACAATAAAAAAAATACATATTTCCATGCAAAAAAATGGTACCGCTTTCAGCACCAAAAATCTGAAATAATCATACCGCCAGGGAGGTTAAAGACTACCCAGAGGATTATTGGCAGTAATCTACTCCCTATCAGTAATATTTACAGCAATATTATAAGGGACTGTTTTTCCCCCTTGCTTCAGCTTGGAGATTGCACAGCAACAGGGTTAAAGCCACTAGACCGAAGGAATGGCCATAATGCTGTTAGACTGACTGGTTCTGTATCACCCCAAATTATTGCTGTAGATATTAGTATTATTTAATTTCTGGGTATCACTGCAATTTGAGATTGATAATATACCAGACCAGTCCCAACAGCGTCTTCTCCCCTATGTTCAAGCAGTCTAAGGTCCTGCCGTCATCAAGACCAATGCAGGGTCCATGATGCTGAGGGACAGTCTACCCTGGAATCTGGTAGGAAGAAAAAGCAACCGAATGCCTGAGCTCCTGCACTGGACAATGGACTCCACAATGTCAATATCCCCACATGTGTATGAAAGGAATGCAAGCCTTGCTGCCCTCAACGGACCAGGGAAATCCAAAGAGAACTGTATATGAAAAGACAAAAAGAGGGTGCACGGGCTTAGTGAATTACCTTTAAAAATTAGATTTGTTGATAAAAAGTAAAATGCAATCAAATGGAAAGCAGGTCACAAGAGATGCAGTGTGGTCCAAAACCCCTGAAGGTGCAGGGGAACCCCATTGCCAGGAGAGAGGAGAATCTGGTAAGTTAAAGTGCTTCTACTCTACACCAGACTTAATATGCACAGTCCCATCGCAAGGGATACATTTCAAATTTCCCAGAGTTGAGCTTTTAACCTCTTGCCAACCAGCCACAGTAATTTTACTACAGGCAGGCAGCATGCACAGGCAGTCATGTACCTGTATGTCGAGAGCTGCAGATGCGCACTAGCAAGCCCCCTGAAGGCGCATTGGTGCACTCCCAGGACTGCTTCGTCTGATGGATCATGGTACTCGGTACCTGACCTCTATGAGCGGCCAAGGTATCATGTGATCGCTATAACCAATCATATTGATCACATGATAACAATGTAAACAAACTGTCATGAATGGATTTCCAAAAAAATCTGTATTTATTCCCTTCATTTTCCAAAAAACTGTGACAAATAATTACCACTTCAAAAAACTTGCCATGCCTCTTACTAAATACCCTGGACTGACTGCTTTCCAAAAAGGGGTCATTTTGGGGGTATTTGTACTATCCTGGCATTTTAGGGCCTCAAGAAATGAGATCACCATCAGTATGTCAGGATTGATTTATTCTCAAATATACATACTAGTATAATATATATATGTATATACAGTGGGGCAAAAAAGTATTTAGTCAGCCACCAATTGTGCAAGTTCTCCCACTTAAAAAGATGAGAGAGGCCTGTAATTGGCATCATAGGTAGACCTCAACTATGAGAGACAAAATGAGAAAAAAAAATCCAGACAATCACATTGGCTAATTTGGAAAGAATTTATTTGCAAATTATGGTGGAATAAGTATTTGGTCAATATCAAAAGTTCATCTCAAATACTTTGTTATATATCCTTTGTTGGCAATGACAGAGGTCAAACGTTTCCTGGAAGTCTTCACAAGGTTGGCACACACTGTTGCTGGAATGTTGGCCCATTCCTCCATGCAGATCTCCTCTAGAGCAGTGATGTTTTGGGGCTGTCGCTGGGCAACACGGACTTTCAACTCCCTCCAAAAGTTTTCTATGGGGTTGAGATCTGGAGACTGGCTAGGCCACTCCAGGACCTTGAAATGCTTCTTACAAAGCCACTCCTTCGTTGCCCGGGCGGTATGTTTGTGATCATTGTCATGTTGGAAGACCCAGCCACGTTTCATCTTCAATACCCTTCCTGATGGAAGGAGGTTTGCACTCAAAATCTCACGATACATGGCCCCATTCATTCTGTCCTGTACATGGATCAGTCGTCCTGGTCCCTTTGCGGAGAAACAGCCCCAAAGCATGATGTTGCCACCCCCATGCTTCACAGTAGGTATGGTGTTCTTTGAATGCAACTCCGCATTCTCTCTCCTCCAAACACGACAAGTTGTTTCTACCAAACAGTTCTATTTTGGTTTCATCTGACCATATGACATTCTCCCAATCCTCTTCTGGATCATCCAAATGCTCTCTAGCAATCTTCAGACGGACCCGGACATGTACTGGCTTAAGCAGGGGGACACATCTGGCACTGCAGGATCTGAGTCCCTGGCAGCGTGGTGTGTTACTGATGGTAGCCTTTGTTATGTTGGTCCCAGCTCTCTGCAGGTCATTCACTAGGTCCCCCCCCAAGGTCCTGGGATTTTTGCTCACCGTTCTTGTGATCATTTTGACCCCAAGGGGGTGAGATCTTGCATGGAGCCCCAGATCGAGGGAGATTATCAGTGGTCTTGTATGTCTTCCATTGTCTAATTATTGCTCCCACGGTTGATTTGTTCACACCAAGCTGCTTGCATATTGCAGATTCAGTCTTCCCAGCCTGGTGCAGGTCTACAATTTTGTTTCTGGTGTCCTTCGACAGCTCTTTGGTCTTCACCATAGTGGAGTTTGGAGTGTGACTGTTTGAGGTTGTGGACAGGTGTCTTTTATACTGATAACAAGTTCAAACAGGTGCCATTGATACAGGTAATGAGTGCAGGACAGAGGAGCCTCTTAAAGAAGAAGGTACAGGTCTGTGAGAGCCAGAAATCTTGCTTGTTTGTAGGTGACCAAATACTTATTTTCCACCATAATTTGCAAATAAATTCTTTCCAAATCAGCCAATGTGATTGTCTGGATTTTTTTTCTCATTTTGTCTCTCATAGTTGAGGTCTACCTATGATGCCAATTACAGGCTTCTCTCATCTTTTTAAGTGGGAGAACTTGCACAATTGGTGGCTGACTAAATACTTTTTTGCCCTACTGTATATCCTAGTTTCTAGACTCTATAACTTTCACACAGACTAAATAATATACATTGATTTGGGTTTTTGTATCAAAGAAATGTAGCAGAATACATTTGGCCTAAATTTATGAAGGAAGATTATTTGCAAAATTTATAACAGTAATTTTTTCATAATTTTCACTATTTTTTAATTTATATAGCAAAAAAAATGAAAAACACAGTGGTGATTAAATACTAACAAAAGAAAGCTCTATTTGTATAAAAACAATGATATACATTTAATTTGGGTACAGTGCTGCATGACTGGTCAATTGCCAGTTAAAGTAGCACAGTTCTGAATAGCACAAAAAGGCCTGGTCATGAAGGGGGTAAACCCTTCCGGAGATCAAGTGATTAAAGTATAACTAAAGGCAAAATTTTTTTTTCATTTTGGATATAGTGGAGATGAATTAGAACACCCGTCAGGTTTTTATTGCTGTCTGTACCCCCTTTAGGGAGATTTACCCTTTCTATGTCCTGTTTACCGTTATCATCACAAGTGAAAGTAAAAGA
>CATNWA010002408.1:0-23170 GCA_951230385.1 Staurois parvus | reverse complement strand
TCAAAAAATTTATTGGGGTTGGCTCTTTTTTCAGGGTTTCCCTTTAAACTGAGATTTCGTTTATTTCCCAATGCCCCTTAAAAATAATCCCAGAGATAGGGAAAGGGGATTCAAATGATCAGTTGAATAATTATTATGCCCAACCCAATCCTTTGGAAAGGGGGGAATCCAAAAAAAGGGGTGGGGAGGTGTTTAATGAAAAGGAAAAACCTGAGCGATTGTTTTTTTCCCTAAAAAGGTTTGGGGTTCCAGTTTCCTCAAGGGTATTCCCCTGAGGGATAGAAAGACAGACAAAAATTCTGCAGTCTATGCCTTTTTTCCCAGCGGGCCCTGGGGCCCGGGGGAAGATTTGCCAGAGGATTACATTTGCCATAGGGCGTACCGGGACCCCTGGGTTTTTGGGAAAAAGGAACTTTTTTATCCCCCAAAAAGGGAAATCTACTTGTGGATGTGGGTGGCAGAGGCCCCTGGGCCCTGTGAGAAAAAGCCCTTGTTGGGAAAATTAGCGGGTTTAAAGTGTTTTAAAAAATTGTGGGCTTTTTTGGACTGTTTTGGAAAGGGTCCTTATTTTTTTCTGGTTTCCCCTGCTCCCAAAAAAAAATGTATTAAAGGTTTAAAGAGAGGTTTGCCCTACTTTTGTTTTTGTCTTTTTTGGAGTATCCTGTGAGCCTAAAACCCACCCCCCTTTTTAAAAGGTTTTCCCCGCAAAAAATTCCCTAAAAAGACCCCATAGACTAAAGGTGAATTGTTTGTTTTGTATGGGACTTGCTAGTGTGAATGGCGGGCCTTTTATACTTACGGGAAAATGGGTAATTCCACAGCCCCTACGGGGTAGGGAACACACCCAAAAAATGTAAAAAAAATTTTTTTTTTAATTTCACCCAAGCTTTTGTGTTTTAGGAACAAAAATACAAAACATTGGTAAAGGGGTTTTCAAAAATTTGGGACTCCCAAAAGGGAAAAATGCTTTTAAAAAAGTGCATGCGGGCTTGCAAAACTATGTCTTTAAATTTTTATTTTGGGTTCCCAGATGATGTGCAGGCATGAAAAAACAGAAAAAGGTTTTACTAGGGCCCAAAATTGGCTTAAATTTTTGTGGCGTTCTGCTGGGCTCCCTTTTTCCCCTGTGCACAGGTGGTTTGCTCTGGGGGCGATAAAGGGTCCTGGGATTTCCTCCTCTTCTGCCTACTGTCTTTTGGTGGACCTTTCCCAAGGGGTCCCCCCCCAGGCCCCCTGCTCCTCAGCCTTCATCTTATCTTCAATCTAAAATCCCCTACTGATGGCAGGCTCTTTCACATTTAGGGGGCTCCTGGCCCTATCCCAACCCTTCTTTGGGGAAATTTTGCCAGGGTCCCCTAAGTGTGAAGGCCGACCCTTTCCCCCCCACTGCTTTTTAAATATTCCCCAAGATTCTACGGGGGGGGGTATCGGGAACTGATCAAAGGCCCTCGCCTGACTTAAAAAAAACCTTATTTAAACCCAGGTGTATTCAGCCTTTCTAGCTGAAAAAAAACAAACCCCCCCCTAGTATTAGGAGGGTGTACAAATGTAGGGGAACATTTTATAAAGAAATTTCATCGCTGAAAATGGGAAAATTATAAGCGTTTTAAAAAAAAAATTGGGGGAAGTTTTTTGTAAATTTCATTGCAAAATCACACACTCATTCTTTATTTGGAATTTTGGGCCCTTATACTGCCCACCTGAAAAAGGTCAAAGGCTTTGAAAACATCTTCCTCTTGGTACATCATTATGCTATTTTCATGGGAGGCAGAGCCCATAAATGACAGAAAAATAAGTCCTCCCTTCTGCCTTTTTTTATGCCTACCATTTGATTGAAGCTGCATTCAGTAAACAGAAAAAGGGGGGGTTGAAAAAAAAACGGGAGAGAGGGGGAAAAGGGTGGGGAAACAATTAAATAAATGCTTATTAAGGAAAGAATGAAAAAAGCTCTCAGCAGTATACAACCCCCCCTCGATGATAGCAGCTTTTTCATTACTAACTAAAGTAATAATAAAAAACAGACTTGAAGATGGGAAAATGGAAATAGTAAAAAAAAAAAAAAACTGAAAAAATAATTTTTGAATGATAATTTTAAAATGGTGACTAACCCTTTAGGAGTCGTGAGATTTGGGTCCCCCCTTTGCCCCCCACAGCCCGGGAAACACATTTTCCCCATAGACTTGACCGGGACAGAACGGTTTGAGCTTTTTTTTTTTTTTGTTTTATTAAAGGGTATTTTTAAACCCCCGTAAATGACACTGTTGGGAAGGGGGGAACATCTAGGGAATCAAAGGGTTAAAGTGTGCTAATATGTGTAATGTATGTAATGCTGGGTTTTTACAAAAGTTTTGTTTCTTACCCCCGCTTTTCAGCTATGAATATTGGAGGCCTGTGACAGACTCCCGCTGTGTACAACCCCAAATGGGCCCGGGGAAAGGGCAGAGACGACAGTAAGTCACTGTGCCTGTAAGGAAGCCCATCCCTAGTACTTACGGTGCTGGGAAAATGGTTTAAAATGCTCTAATGCCAAATAGTTTTATCCCCTGTCGGTTTTTTTTTTCATCGATACTATTTTTTTCTGTTTCATTTTACTTAAAAGGGGAAAATCTAAAAACTTTGTTTCACTGGAAAGGGTGAAAGGAAAATTTCCCTTGGGGGTAGGTTTTGTTTTAAAATGTCTAAAAAGGCATTTTTCCCTTTCTTTGGAGATGTCTCCCCTTTATTTTTTATTTTACCCTTTAGACAAGAAGTGAAGGAAAATAAAAAAACAAAAAAGTTTGGATTTAATATACTTTAATCATTTATGGGTTTAGAGCCGGGGGGCAGGCGGGGTTTATGAAATTTTGGATGCTTTGATTTGGGTCTCACATCGGTCACATGATCGAAAAAAACTTTCCCTTATCTGTCGGGAGTTTGTGTTTACATTTTGGTTGTAATATGGGCCCCTTCATTAAAGCCCAAGGGCTGCATTATGCAAAAATTTTGGGCCCCCGAAGTTTAGAGTCATTTGAAATTTCCCTCTTAGCCCTATGGGTTTTTAAAAAAATGTCAAAAAAATGCTCCTGGAACCCTGGTAAACCCGTGGTCTTCTAATGACACCCCCTTGACATCTCTTTTTCTCCCTTTGGCCCATGGTTTCTGCATCAAAAATTTTATTCAAAATTTTAAAAAAAAATTTAGTCAATGGGGTTAGTTTTTGAGGGGAAAACCTTAAAAAAAACAGAAGAAATTAGGCTTTTCCTTTTTTTATTAAACACTGAATTATCGGGGGGATAATGAAGAAGAGTCCCGTTTAGCCATAAGTTTTAAAAAATCAGGTTGGTGTCACAATTTCTTTTTGTCAGGACAACAAGAACCTGCAGTGTTTTTTTTCTTAAATCACTGGGAATGTTATTGTTCATCCGCCCACAGTGCTTTGTCATAGAGGTCATGCCCTTTTGGGGAGGTAAACGTTCAGTTTGGGTTTACCTGGAGGACGGGGGGAACCACTTTCCACTGTTTTTCAATGGGCTTTTTCTGGGTGGGATTTTTGGATTCTATTTTCTTTTTTGAGTGTTACCCCAGCCAGGACCTCAGCATTTTTTTTCAGTGTGAATTACCCGGCTTGGGATGGAGACAATATATCGTTTTGCAATTATTAAAAATAATGTAATTTAACTGCATAATCAAGAATTTGAGTTAGACTTGTAATATGTGAAAGAGGGAAAGGGGGGGACAATAGTGAGGAGGAAGTCCTCTTCAATGTGAAACAAGAAAAATGACAGAAGAAAGGAGAGAGGATCCCCAAATGAATTGGGGGGCGAGGGTACCTATTGTTTTGCCGCAAGAAAAAAGTCAGGTCCCCATTTTGGCTATACTGTCATTATTTCGGGAACAGGGCCTATATAGTTAAAATTTGAGGTTTAGAGAATTATTTAAATTTTTAGTGATCGCAAAATACTGTTTGGGCATCGAAAATGAGCTTAAATAAAAATTTTAGCAAAAATCATTTTCATGAGAAAAAAATGATGTAGTGGAAAAAAAAAGAATTTTCATTTGCCAATTCACTATTTGGCAAGATGAATCGAATTAATTAAAAAAAAAAAAAAAGGAAAAAATAAAAGTAGAAGAAAAAAGCAGATAAAGTGAGATACACAAAGGAGGGAAAATCGACACATTCGGCCACAAGGGAAAGAGTTCTGTCTCACCCATTTGGGGCGCTGAGGCCTTCTTAACCCCCCGCCCCAAAGCTCTGATTTTATACTAATCAATCGCGTCTGAGCTTCAAACGCCCCAACGGAAAACAAGCAAAATTGTGTGTCAGAGGTGTAGATTCAATAGCAAACAAAAGGTCACTGATCCCTTTGAGACCTGGCTTTAATTAAGATGGACCCCAGGTGGGGAAAATTTTTTTAAAGCATATTAATAATGTGTTAATCCCTGCAAGGCTAAAAACTGGATTATGGGTTGTACTTTTTAAAAACAAAAAAAAATGGTTTGGGAAATTCCAGCAAATTGAATACCCGTATCAGGGATGAAAATTTTGGGTGGGAAAAATGGGAAAAATGGTATAATTCAATTAGCGTTCAGGGCCCAAGAACATTAAAGGGAGTTCGTGAAAAGCAAAATCAATCGGAAAATGTTTTGTCAAAATCAAAAGTCTTCACCGCTTGCAGTAAGAAAAAAAAAAGTTAAAACCCAAATGTGCAGCCCTTTCCTTAAAATTTTGGCCCTTCATTGCTTTTTCGGAGCCTCTTGGTGTGTATGCAAAAGTATCAAACATATGTAGGACTTCCACCCCTTAACATATTTTACAATGCAATTTTTCTGGGGGAAAATTTTTGCCAAAAACCTATGACAAGATGCCCAAAACTTTCTACAAGAAGAAAATATTAAAATTTAAAGGGGGTAAATTAGGGTTGGTTTTAATGAGGATTAAAATGTAAATAATCAAAATAGTCATTAAAACTTTCCCCAGAGGGGTTACCCCCCCTTCCCGACCAGGCCTTTTTGCATTAGGGCTGGTTACTTTAATGGCAATTGACGGATGCAACGTGCACTAAAATGAAATTTATGTCCTTTTTTCCCCCAATTGAGCTTTCTTTTGGTGGATTTTATTGCCCGTGTGCTTTTTAGTTTTTTGTGCTATAAAAAAAAAAAAAAAAGCAATTTTGAGAAAAAAAAACAATTTTTTTGAATTTTCTATTAAACATGTCCAGTAAAAAAAATTTAAAAAAAAATTTTGTCAAAATTTTGGCAAAAATGTATTTGCTACTTCTTTGTAAAAAAAAAACCCCAAAACGCAAATTTTAAATTGGTTTAAGTGAACGTTTTAGGTTTACAAAAAGGGGGGTTTTTATACGAATGTTTTAATTTCAAGCTATCCCTCCTGTACCCCAAACCCCTCCTCCCAGATTGTAAACCGGAAAGAGCAGGGCCCTCAATCCCTCATGTTTTGATTGTTTGGTATTGTTCTTTCCAAAAGTTCTGTCCCCCTTTTTAAGTACAGCGCTGAGTGAACTATTTGGGCTTTATAAAAATTTTTATAAATTTAAATAATAATAATAAATTTTTTTTTTTTATTTAATGGTGGAAAAAGCGGGGCTTATAGCGGGGACGGGGGGACTGCAGCGGAAATTTTTTATGGGGGAATGACTTGGTGTCCCTGACTCCCCTGACAAAAAATACATTGATCAGGGGCAAAAAAAAAAAAGCATAAATGTCAGGAAGGGGACTGGCCGCTTTTTTGGACTCACCTGCTTGTGAGCTGCAGTACAGGGTTGGAAGGGGGTCCCTCCCAGAAATTTGGATCAACCTTGCACCCAGTAAACACCGGGAAAATAATTTACTGATGTATTTAAGGGACTTTTAGCCTGCGCTTCCCTTGGTTTTTTTGTGTTTTTTTTGGGCGGGTACCCTTTTCCCTTCCTTTTTCCCTTTTTGATTCTTGTTTGCCCCTGTTGCCCCCTTGGCTTGTCTGCCCCTTTTTTCCTTGCCTGCCCCTCTGTACCCCCTTTGCCCGTCCCTGTAAAACCTTTGGCCCTGTGACCCCGCCCCAATTTCCGTTGGGCCCCCGTATCCCCTCCCCGAACTGATATTGCCCCGGGCCTCCCTGCGACGTTTTGCATTGAAAGATTTTGTTTTATTTTTTTTGTTTTTTTTTTTTGGGGGTTTTTTTTTTTTTTGTTGTTGTTTGTTTTTTTTTTTTTTTTTTTGTTTGTCTGTTTTTTTTTTTTTTTTTTTTTATTTTTTTTTTTTTTTTTTACATATCTGAAGTCTGCTTTTTCCCTGCGCCCGTCACAAAACCCCTGGTCATACCCGGGGGGGCCCAAAAATTTACCCCCAAAGGGCCAATTGACCAGAAGGGGCTGCACAGGGGCCATTTTGGCTTTTTGAGGGGAAAGGGTTTGGTTTGGATGGGTTGAGTTTTAAATCTGCTAGTGTTTGATGCCCAGGGAGTAAAATTGTTATCAAACTTAAAGGAGTATCCCAGGGTTCAATTTATGGAATGTATACGGTCGTAAATTGTTTGGGTAGATCAGGGCACGATTTTCTTGAGGTGGGGCCTTTGATTAAAGGTTTGTGCTGAGTTGGTTTTTTTGGGTTTACCCCCGAATGCAGGGTTGAATTTTTGCCCCATTTAAAGTCCCGACCGGAGAGCCCCGGGGTATGGTTTTTTAAAAGGAGAGTGGGTTTTTTTTTGGGGGTTATTCCCCATGTTCCCAAGGTACAAGAGATTGTAAAAAACGCAGGCAGTATTGACCGGGAAGGTTTTTTGTGTAAGTCAGCTTTGTTAAACCCATATGCGACATGGTCAGATTTGTTCCCCCACCCCCCCCCCATCAGTCAGTTAAAAAAAACCCAGTCCGGCTTTAATCTTTTTCAAAACTTTTCCCTGACCCCCAAAGCCCCCTCCCCTGTTTATTTTCCGATGCAGTCCCCTTTTCCCCACTCGCTGCCCCTTATCCTCCCTTTAAACCCCGGAAAAAAACCCACCTGTAGCAATGTTCCCTCCCCGCCTTTCCTCCAGTTTTTTCTTGTCTCCGCGGCCCCCATTCGTTTGCAGCCCCGGGTTTAAAATTGCAGTGCTCAGTAGTTAAACCCCAAAAAAAAACGAAAATTTCTTTCCCAACCAATACCATTGCCAGTTAAACCGGTGAACCTCCCTTCCCGTGGTCAGCCTGAACCCTTACTCACCCTTTGAACCCTCTATTTCGCTGATGCCTGTATCACCCTAAATGTTCCCCCTACCCTGATGTTTTTTAAACCCTGACCCTCTACTGGGCCCTAAAACCCTTTTCTATCGGTTGAAGCTCTACTGGCCCTTGATGCCTCTACTGGGCCCTGTCCCTCTATGGGCCGGCCCCGGGAAAATTAACCCTGATCCCTCAAACCCAGCTTGATGAATGCCCAAGCCTGGACCCTATTGGGCCCAGTTGACTCGATGCCGCGTCTTTCCCCAATTGATAGAGCCCGCTGCGTCCCTTTGGTGACCCCGGTGCCCACGTTGCCAAGAGGGACGCGGTCCCCGGTGGCGAGCCAAATGCCCTGATGTGGTGCCCCCGGGCCCCGCTGCCCATACCTGGTAAACCCAAATGCCGCTGTCGAGCCAGACGACCCAATCCCTGGTGAGGGGGTTTGCCCCCCCTTTGCCAGAGGGACGGGGTTTGCCCGCTGGCAACCCAAAATTTGCCGGGTTTGCCGGGTTTTGACCCAGTCCCCGTGTATCCCTTTGGTGCTCGATGGCCCCTGTCGAGCAGACAATCCGGTACTAAAGACAGGGTTTGCCCTGTGTGCCTTTTGACTGGGGGGCCAGGGGCCTTTCCCAGATGACCCCGGTGCCCGTTTTCGACCCAAAAATGCCCCTGATGCCCTTTTTAAACCCGTTCCCCGCGGGTCCGTAGCGTTTCCAATTGTTGACCCGGGTCCCGCGGTTTCATCCCCATTTTAGACTCGGACCCCCACTCCCTTTGCCGGGGGGGAGCGGCCCCCGTGTCGAGAAAAAATGCCCTGATCCCTGGGACCCAGTCCCCGTTTTCTATTTGGTGCCCCGGGATGCCCCCCGTCGAGCCAGACAACCCGGAAACCTGAGGGACCCGGTCCCCATGTCTTTCCCTGTTGATCGGAGCCATGCCTTGAGTTTGACGCGGTGCCCCCCTGTCGAGCCAAAGGGCCTGTTTCCCTGTTGGCCCGTTGCCCGTGCCCACCCAGCGATTAAATGTCTCCCCCCCCCCCCCCCCCCCGGGGCCCCCCCCGGCCGGGTATGCCAGTTGACTCGGAGCCATGCCTTGC
This sequence comes from Staurois parvus, assembly GCA_951230385.1. Classification (NCBI taxonomy): domain Eukaryota; kingdom Metazoa; phylum Chordata; class Amphibia; order Anura; family Ranidae; genus Staurois; species Staurois parvus. Next base: position 14,899 of record CATNWA010002408.1, on the reverse strand, counting down.
CAGTTTGGACCGGGGTCTGGGCTGCCCGAGCCAAAGGGACTTGAGGGTTTGGTGCCCCAAAGGCCCCGCTGTCCAGTCAGCGTTTAAAATGTTTTGCCCCGTCCCCAGGTTTATCCCATTTAAAACCGGAGCCCCGCCTTGCCAAAATGACGCGGTGCCGCGGGTCGAGCAAAGACTGTTTGCCTGGGGGCCCCGATCCCCCGTGTCCAGTGGCCGTTTCCAATGTTGCCCCAGTGCCCGGGTCATGCCAGTTGATGGGGGCCCACTCCCTTGCCAGTGAGCGGGCCGCTGCAAACCAAATGATTTGGGATGCCGGGGTGCCCCGATGGTTTCCAGGCAAACCAATGTCTAAACCCAGTGCCAGGGGGTCTTTCCCCGTTGACTGGGAAAAAGGCCCTGTCTTTCCCGGGTTTGCTGGGGTCCCCGCCGTTTCGCCGGGGGGCCCCGGCGACCTGTGGCCTCCGGGGGGCCCAAGGCCCCCGCTCCACCTGGGGGCCCGGTGCCGGTCGCCCCCCCCGGGGGGCCCGGGTTTGCCTTTTTGCCCCGGGGGGGGCCCGGTGCGTGCCCCGCCGGGGGCCCCCGGGGCCCTGTGCTCCGGGGGGGGGCCCCGCTGCTGCTTCTGCCCGGGGGCCCCGCTGTGTGTCCGTGGGGGGCCCGGTGCCGGCGCTCCCCCTGGGGGCCCCGGTTTTGTTTCCTTCCCTCCTCCGGGGGGGCCCCGGTGCCTGGGGCCCCGGGCCTGGTGGCCCGCTCCCTGTGCTCCCCCCCGGGGGGCCCCGGGGTGCCTGTGCTCCGCCGGGGGCCCCGCTCCCCTGCTGTTTCCGCCCGGGGGCCCCGCTGCTGTCTCCGGGGGGCCCGGGCCTCTGCTCCCCCTTGGGGGCCCGGTGCGCTCGTCCTCCGGGGGGCCCGGGTTTTGTGTGTTTGGGTGGGGGGCCCGGGTTTGCTGCTGTTTTTCCCGGGGGAAATTTCCAATGTGCCTTCCCCCGGAAGCCCCTCCCCGATGTCCCTCTGCCCGGAAAGCCCTGCCCGATGTCCTCTCCCGGGAGTTTTCCCGATGTCCCTTTTGCCCGGAGTCCTGCCCGATGTGCCTTCCCCCGGGGGCCCTTGCCCGGGGTACTGCCCGATGTGTTTTCCCCGGGAGTCCTCCCCGATGTGCCTTCCCCGGTTTGGGGTTCCCCGGGGGTTGTGCCTCGGGCCCGGTGTCCCTTGGGCCGGTGTCCCTTTTGCCGGAGTCGCCCAAAGGGCCTCTGCCGGGGGTCCCCCCAATGGGGCCCCCTCCCCGGGAGTCCAGCCCCAAATGTCCCTCTCCCCGGAGTCCGGGCCCGATTTTGGCTCTCCCCGGGAGTCGGGCCCGAGGGGCCTCTCCCCGGAGCCCGGGGCCGGGTCCCGCTCCCCGGAGTCCCCCCGGGTCCCATTTCTTTGATATTCCCCCAGTTACCAGACCCGGGCGGGGGGAAAATTTTCCCCAGTTAGGACTGTTTTTGGAGCGTCTGAGGCGCTCCTTGGGGGGGGGGGTACTTTCAGGAAATGGACTGGCCACCCTTTGTGGGATTTCCCCTGCCTTGTGGGGCGGGAAAAGTCCCAAAGGGTGGCCGGGGGGTTTGCTCCCAGCAATCAGAGACTCCCCCCTTTTGAACCCATTTAAAAAACCTGGAACAAATTTAATACTGATGAATTTAAGGGGGGACTTGACCTGAGATCTGCCTTGGTTTTTGTGTTTCCCCGGGGCCCCTGATTTTGTTCCGGGCTCTTGTTCCTGTCTGTTTCTCTGCCTAAACCCTGCTCTGATCCCTGGTTTTTCCGGCCCTTTTTCCCATCCCTGACCCTTTTGTACCCCCCTGCCCGCAAAAACCTGCGGGAACCCTGGCTTTTAAAGGGGCCCTTTTCCCCGCTTGTCCCCCTGTCCCCTACCTGCCCGACTGATATGGGAACCGGTCCCTGCCCGCGCTTGTTTTTGTTTTGTACTTTTTTTGGGGGGGGTTGGCTTGGTTTGTTTGCCCTTGTTTTTTTTAGTATTGCACTCGTTTATGTTTGTTTGGTTAGTGTTAAAAAATTTTTACTTTGTTTAAAAATTTATCTAAAGGGTTCTGCTTTTCCCTTTTGGTTTCGTAAAATCCCCCTGGCCTACCCGGGGGACCCCTGACCCCGTATAAGGGCCATGGGCGGGGAAAGGGGGTTTTAAACCCTTGAGGGTGTTCAAGGGGTTTAAAACGTTTGCTGGGAATGGTTTCCCCTGGGGGGTTTGTGTTGTGGGGCTTCACTGTAAGCAAAATGCTTTGGATGGCTGTGCTGTGCAAAGCCACCCAAAAGCGGCCCCCAAGTGCCCGGGGAGGAGAACTTTTAGAAAACAGTTTTCCCCTCCCCGTGAGAAAACACCCGGAAACCCTGGGAAAAGGGGAAAAGTAATCCCAGTGGGACCCAGTGATTGACTCCCGGTTGGGCGGCGAATGGCGGAAAGGGTAGTGCATGGGGGCCCCCCTCTACCGGAAATTAAAAATAACCTGTATATATTTTAATTTTGGAAACCGTGCCCCCCTGAGCAGGTTTTTCCCTGCTATTTAGGGGGTTCGGGGGAAGCGGTTTTAAAAATTTATTCCCCTTTTTAAATTTGTCAATAAATTTTAAAATTTTGTTTTCAATCTTTTTTTTTAATTTCAGCACACAAACTTTTTATAAATATTTATAAATATATTTTTTTTTTTTTTTTCTCCCAAATTAAACCCTAAGGAAAAAAGGTTTCTTGAAAACCCTGGTTTTCCCAAAGGTGAAAACATAAAAAAAAGGAATTTTGTTTTCAGTTTTTTTCTCAAATTTAAATTCCATAGGTTTTTAAAACGAGACCCAAAGGAAAAAAAAGAAGATTTTGTTATTTAAAGAAAGGTGGTCATCGGGGTAGACTTGTAATTGCCCTCTCCCTGTGGCCATAAAGAAAAAAGATGAAAAAAATTATTTAAAAAAAACCCATGAAACGTGCTCTTTAAAATGAGACTGGAAACCAAATTCCAAAACACCCCAAAGATTTGGAAAGCTTTCCCCCGTACTTCAAAGTAGGATGCACCCTTCAAGTCCCAGGACTTTTTTGCTTTAAACCCTTGCCTTTTCCCTGCTTTTTAATGTGGGGCAAGGAAGTAGCTGTAAATGGGGGTTGCTTGTGGATACACCTTTTTGGGAAAATTTTCCCGGGCCCAATTTAGAAAAAAGGGTGATTTTTCCCAATTTGACCCAATTTTTTCCAAAAGGTGAGTAAACTATAGGGGTTACTAATTTTTGAAATTTCCCTTCTTTTGTTCTCCTGGAAGTGGATTTTTTGTTCAAAAAAAAGGCATAAAAGTTTTCATCACCCCCAAAAATCACCCCTTTCCCATGATGGTTTCCTTTTTGTGCAAAAATTAATACCTTGTTAAAGCTTTGAAAACAGTTTAAAAATTGCACTTATTTGGGGTCGGGTGTTGAGGGGTTTCTTACTTACAGTTTAGTTTACCAGATTTTCACATATGTTATTTAAAAAATTGGATAATTTTAGGCATAAATTTGTATGCATTGTTTTGGACCTTGACCCCGGTTCACAGATGCGGTGGGTTTTTTCAAAGTTTCTGTGGGGAATTCCGCCCCGCATAAAAAATTACCTGTTCATGCGACCCGCTGGGGGTTTATGTAGTTAAAACACCCCCGAAATCAGTTGCAAAAGCGGGTGTGTTCTCCCGGCCCAAAAAAAAATTTTCCTGACCTTTTTTGGTGCGGTGTGGTGCGTTTTGAGCCATAAAGGTATGGTCGTTTTGCCCCGCCAGAATTGCATGTGATTTTCAATCAATGCGGTGGGTTTCCTGGGGAAATAAAGCAATAGCCGCACCCAAAAAGTGTGAACCCAAGTGAAAGTCCCATAAATTATTTTTTCTCTTTTTGTTGCTTATGTATCAGGGTAAGATTTTATAATCCATATTTTATTAATATAAAACTTTTAAACAAGGGCTACCATAACCCTAGGGTTATCGAGAGATTGGGGGGGTTTCCCCTGAGCAATGGATAGGTTCCCCTACCCCAGTTCTTTTCAGCTATCTTTGAAGGATTTTTCCCTACTGACCCCCAAAATTAAGGACTTCTTTCGGGTGACCCCCAAATAAAAAGCATTTTTTTACAGCCCCCCGTGTAATGGGATAGCGGGGCTGATGGCAACTTTTGGCCCAGGGGGGGTAAAAAACCGGGGCCCCTTGTGCGTGACTCAGCCCCCCCCCCCACTCTCCCTCTTTTTTGCCCCCTTAGCCCCCACCCCAAGCTAAAACTTGCTCAGATATCTTGATCCGGAAGGGGGGGGTGGCGCACTCGCTGCCCGACTCCAAGTTCCTGAGTTGGTTGGGGGGAAGCAAGGGGGAGTGGTGGGGCCCAGGGGAGGGACCCTCCATGGGGTGGACCCGCCTTGTCATCACCATCCATGGGCGGGGGCAGCTGCGCCTATTTTGCCTCTCCGCATCAGTAGGCAGGGGGGGACTTTTTATGTCTTCACCAGGAACCCTTTAGGCATGTCTGCAGAAAAAAAGCAGGAGGCTTTTTCGGGGCCCATAGTGGTGGGGGACAATTTTTCATCCCCAGTCTGCCCCGGCCCCTACTCAAACATTAATGAAAAGAAGTCCTTTCCATGTCCCCCCATGTGGGGGGCACTTACGGGCCCACTAGCAAAAATGGGGCTCCTGACATGGTGTATTGGGACCCTAACACCAACCACCAAAAAAAGGGGGGGGGAACCTTTGGCCCTCTCTTTTGATCACAATGAAAAGGGCATACTGAACCCCAAAAGTTAAGGGGCCAAAAATTGCCTAGTGTGGTTGGGGACTACTAAACCCCAGTGAAAGGGGGTACATTTTTCATATACAATGAAAAGTACATTGCTTTTTTAGGGTTTTGGGTTTTTTTTTGGGCCCATTATTCTTTTTCCATTAGATTATTTTTTGTCAGTAGAAATTCCCTAAAATTTAATGTCATTTAGACAATAAAGTCATATGGGGACCCTGGGTGACAAATTCATAAGACATCATTTTCCCTTTTCTTTTTTTTTTTCCCAAAATTTCCAAGCTTGATTTTCTGTTACTGTCCTGTGAGCTGTGAAATCAAATATGAGTAGGTTTTTTCTTGAGACCGAAAGTTAATTTAAGGTTCCTCCATGTAAAAAAAGGGTTTAAAAAAGGCTCCCCTATCTTTTGGATTAGCGGTTATTATTCTGTTCAGTTTTTTCTATGGATGTTTTGTTATCCTGTTTTTGTATAAGTTTTAATAATCCCAGTCAGGCCCATTCTGGAAATGTGTTTTCCCGAATTTTTATAAACTAGTGAAGAAATAAAAAAATTTATCCCCCTTGTGAAAGCAGGCCTTTCCCTTTTAAATTAAAAAACGAAATTTAAAAGCTAAACGGTGCGGTACAAAAATTTTAATTTGCATTTCTTAAAAATTAATTGTAAAGGTTTTGCCTCCCCCCCCAAAATCAAACCCCGCAAACCCCCTGGTTCCACAAAGGCTTCGTTGTTTCCCAAAGGGGTTTTTAATCTACCGCGTCTCCCGGCGAACCGGGCAGGAGGGGAAATTTCTTATTGAAAGGAAATATTTCGGTTATCATGAACTAAGTGTCATTATTTATCTTGAAAAAAGCTATTATTTTCAGCTGACTGCCCCTTTGTTGGGATTTTTTGTCCAAAGTGACAGTCTAAATTCGGAAGACTGAAGTTTTTGCCTGCAGTTCCCTGCGTTTTACAAAGCGGAGCCTGAACTTTGAAAACACGAATTTTGAACGGTTTACTCGTCCCACACATCTCATCACTTCAAATGCTATTTTACAGCCAAACAAAAGCGTAATTGATTGCAATATAGGCGACACCTTGTGAACTTAGCAGGGAGCTATTGACTTTTCGACATTGAAAGCGGTCTCGAAATTTTCCTGAGTGTTTGTGTATAATCCAAAAGGGAAACAATAATGGCTCCACAAAAATGACATCTTTGTCTTTCTTGGGGTGGAGTTGGGAGGAAATGGGATCTTTTCCGAAACACAACCCTTGCAAAAAAATTTCCATTTTGAATTGTTATTTCCATTTTCAATTACTTTTTTATTAATTTAATTTTTTTTTTTAAAGCGAAAATCCAGGCCAACCAATATAGAAATACCAGAGGATGTTATTCTTATTTTAATTTTGGCATCTTTTCAGATCTCTGCAGAATCTGTATGAAACAATTTTTGAACATTTTGCAGGAGTTTTGACAAGACCGTCACTGCTGTTTCTTCCTTGTGCGGGTGACTGGTCTTGTCTCGCCCCCCTGTAGTTTTCTGTTGCGTTTGGGGTGGGGTTGTGGGTCCTACGGTTTTCTCTCTGCTAGGTATGACAGCACAGTTGATGATGTCCTTTTTCTTTTACCCAAATTTTAATATAATGGTTTGCAAGACCTTTTGTTTACAAAAGTTTAAACTTTGAGCGTGTGAGAAATATAACTTAAAATAATTTTTTTTCCAGAGTACACATTTAAAATGGGCTGCAGCTAAACATTTCTTTTCATTTGATATCATTTACATTGGACTTTGGAGGGGGCTTTGGTGCAAAATTTTTGTAACTTTGACGAAACTTTGGGAAAAGTGTACCTTGTTTTACCCCTTTCAAAGTTGGACCCACTGTTGATGTAAAAAATTTAGGTCGACTTTCATGCAACTTGTGAGGTTAAAATTTGAAGTCTAGGCTCTAAATTTCTGAAGTCAGATAAAAAGTTCTGAAATACCTTTAAGTTGCTGGACTTTAAGGATTACATATATTGCCAAAAGTATTTGGGGGCCCCGTCTTTACACGCCATGAATTTAAGGCACCCAGTCTTAGTCCTAGGGTTCATATTTGGGTTTACCCCCCTTTGCAGTTGCAGCTTCAAATCTTCTGTTTGCCTTTTTTCAGAAGCCCTTTGTGAGGTCTTGCCTGTGTTGGACGGATGGTGGCTCCAGTCTCCCCTCAAATTTACCCAAAAAGGGGTTTACGGTTGAGGCAGGACTCTTATTTTCCCCCCCCAAAATTTTCAAATCATGTCTATAGTGCTTGCTTTGGCACTGTTTGCACGTCATTTTTGGGAAAAGGAAAAAGGGGCCTCTCAACTGTTCCAACAAAATTCAGGCATGAAATTGTCCAAATTTTGGTATGCTGTGCCCTTAAGAGTTCCCTTACTGGAACTAAGGGCCAAGCCCAACTCCCGAAAAAAACCCCCCCAACCCCCCTCCACCCCAAATTTACATTGGCACAAAGCGTAGGCAAAAAATGTTCCGTAGCAACCCAAAAATCGCAGTCCATCAAATGCCCGACAGAGAAAGGGGATTGTTTTCTCCAGAGACACATTCAACTGTTGGTCCCCGTGGCGGGTGCTTTTCATAGCATCCAAGCTTTGCATTGCATTGGTGAGTAGGCTTGGGTGCAGTGTCGGTGGAAACCCTTCCCTGAAGCTCTTTCACCCCGTTTTTGTGTAATCTGAAGGCACTGAAGTTGGAGGTTTTAGTTTGATCTGCGGGGCAGTTGGTGCTTTTGGCACGTGGTTAAATGCGCTAACCCGCTCTGCCCTTTTTGTGGCCGCCCTTTATGGATGAGTTGCGGATAAATTGCGGATAATTCACTAACAGTTTATGTGGATATTTAGTAGTAAGGAATTTATGGGTGGACTTTTTGCACAGGTGGCAAATATCCGGGACCACCTTTAAAAATGAGGCCCGGAGGGCCCATTCTTTAAAAAGTTTGAAAAACCCCGTCTGATGCTGGTGCTTTATTTTATACATCTGTGGCCCTGGGGTGTTGGAACACCCGAATCCCAAAGATTGGAGGGGCCCAAAACTTTAGGCATATGGGGTAATGAATGGTTATCAATGGAAAATTGGGATACGACTTGTCATGCGATTTTGATTCCATTCAAAAGGAAAGTGCACCCAAAGGGAAAATTGGGTATAAAGAACTTGGGTTATGCAAATATTTATTAAATGTGTATTGTAAGTACTTGTGCGTCTCCCTTTTTTGTAATCACAAGCAAACTGTTGCGCTATATAAATCTGTAAATATAACATTAAATAAAGTTTAACCCAAACTCCTTTACAATCCATACGATAAAAGGAACTCTAAAATTTAATTTTTAAAAACCCTAAGGGTTATACAGGGAAATCCTATTTAATGTAAACCCTAAAAGTCCCCTAAATTGGAGATCTTGCTTGGGTATTACAAATTCATTACTGATCAAAAATTAATCTTTTGTTTTTTTTTAATCTTTTTTATATCAAAAAAAAGAACGATAAAATACAACAGACATTTAAAAAATTTAAAAGTCTTCCCCCAGGGCATGTATTATGCTTTTATGGATAAATTTTGTATTGCAGTAATAACTAATTCCAGTTTAATTTTTTGCAATACAATGGTTGGTGGTATTTCAAATTTAAAAAAGGGTAAGAGTTTAAAACCTGCTAGCAAAGATGAGTGTGCTTTAGTGTGCTATATGATGTAGAAAATTTTGGATAGCTCAGATTAATATGTCAAAAAAGTCAATGGGGCCTCCCTTTTAAGAGACCCCATATCAAGCCCCTTTTATTATCGGCTTTGTGGTGGTTTTTATGTTTCTTTACCCGGGAAAAGGTTCTTTAAAGACATTTTGGTGTATGTTTTAGGTTTCGTGCAGCGAATAAATTTTTGGGGCAGTACAGCTCCCCAATTAGGTATGAGGATAAGTATTGCTGTATTTTCAGCATTTAGGACCCCTTTGTTTCCCGACCCAAATTCCAATCCATTTGGAAATGGCCCAAAATTGCAAGGGAACCCCCACCATGCTGCACGTTGCTGAAACCCTTATGGTACCACCACCCCGCCCCCCAGCAAACTGCCCGCCAGAAAAAAATTTCAATTTGGATCATCAGTTAGAGCACCTGTGCCATTCTTCTGCATCAGTTCCTTTGTTTTTGTGCTAGTGGATTGCTTAGGACTTTATTCCATGTCAAAGGTATGGCTTTTTGGCCCCAATTCGTCCATGGAAGACTTCTCTTGGACAGTAAATGTGTGTTCCACCAATTTCGTTGCTGTTGCATTGCTGGTCATCTTTGATGTTGAGGGAAGTAAGTATGATAGCGTCTTTATCTCTGCATTATAATATTCTTGGCCGACCACTGCGTCCATGGTCCTCAGCTTTGCCTGCTTCTTTAGAAGAAGCAATCTTGAAACTCCAGTCTGTTTTGAAATCTTTACCTCGGTGAGATCTGCTGGATGCTTTACTAACTACCATGTATGCTCAGTCTTGCCATGGTGTATGACATGTGGCATGAACATGTCTTCTGCAACTTCACCTTAGTAGCAGAGTTTGGGCCTGTTTCCTCACCCAGTTTTTAAGCCTCCTGCATAGTGTTTCTGTTTTCAGTTAATTACGTTGTTTTGGAAACCTACATATGAAGTTGATGATCATTGGCACCTGCTTGGTATAATTGGTTAAATTCACCACATTGACTCTAATCCTACAAATTCCCTGACTGTGTGCAAGTATACAAAGTGGATGAAAAGTATAAGAATTGATGCTGGTTTGAAGCCAAAGGGTAGTACAACAAATATTGATTTGATTTAGATTTTTCTTTTGTTTGCCCATTCGCATTTTGTAAATTGCTAACAATAACAATTCAATTATATATTTGTGAAAGCTTTAAACTTTACAGCATTTCTTTACAACTGCCTAAACTTTTGCGCAGTACTGTAGATAGATAGAAAATTACCCATGTCAACAGCTTCCCATGTATTTGTTAAAACTACAGTATTCACTCACTTGCTCTTACTACAGGAACTACACCCCCTTATATACCTTATATCGCGGTATATAACTCAATAGATGGAAAAAACGCCGCTTTACATATGCTTGATACAGCATATGCACTTACTGTGTCAACATTGTGAGTCAGTAGTTGTATATATGATGATGCTTTCCTGAGCTGTCCATGCTTAGCATATCAGCCAAAATACCCACATGAAGAGTATATACTCTCTAAACCATTTACTTTAGCAGAGGAACTCTAGAGGTCCATCAAGCCTGTCAGAATTGCATCCTGGGGAAGGTATGAGTGAATGAGTAGCCTGGTCATCTATCTGGAGGTTATGAAATGTTGACACTGCAGAATTGTTGCGTAGATTGTGGTCATCACTGTATCCGCCTGCACATATAGCTGCTGAACCACTTAATCCGTTCTTGTTTTATTGCTATCTGAGTCTTCATTGGAGAATTTTCACCTCGGTCCTGCTTACCAGACAGGTGAAAACTGCAATAGGGCCATAGAAATATAAATTATGACAAGGGTTCTATCATCTTACTGTGCTGCTCTATCATAAAAAAATGGTCCATGTTGCTGTTGAGTTTTCCTCAAGTCCATGTCGGTAAAATATTGTCAACTACTGCTAATTGAGGCAAAACTCTCACAACAGTAACACAGAGGGTAAATCCCTGTAACACAGATGGGGAAATCCCTGTAACAGAGCCCAGTTATCAGCCCTATGGGTTGGGCTATGTTTTAGAGTTTGAAGGGCTTACTAAACCCACAGTAAAATCAGTCTGTATATGCAGTAAAGCAATAGCTTGTTCATACTCACTGGGGAACTAGGGGTTATACTGTGCATTGTTTAAAAAATGCTGTTTGATCCTGAATCCCTCCGATCCTCCCCTTTTCCAGTGTCTCCCTCTTGTCTCCTGATAAGGACTTATGGTGTGGAGGACACCTGCACATGCTAAGTTTAGTGTGTATTGCTAGAGAGGTTTTCTTTTTTCCTTGGGACGAAGTGCATGTGATCAGCACAGACACCAATTCTGCACAGTCCAGACATAGGTCAGGGTTTTGCATTTCCTCCTGAGCAGAAAGAAAACTCCTTCTGCAAGCTTTAACTAGTACTCTGCTGGACACGTATAGAAATTACAAAACTGCTATATAATGCCAGATAAGAAAAAATTATGTAGCAGTTTATATTTTCTAAAATAATTGCATTTCATGTTTCTGTGTACTGTAGGAGACAGAGTTTAGTAACATTTTAAATTGGGGTTAGTTAGTGAAAAGTTAGATTTGAAGTTAGATTAAATGTTAATTTCAGTTAAGAGTTAGGTCTGGGGTTAGTTTAGGTTTTAAAGGGAATCAGCTTACTTAGTGTATGTCAGGGTAAATTACAAGTTACATATTCAGTACATCTCTGCAGAACATACAATTTCCCTTGATTTATCTCTGTAAGCCCTCAAGTACAGTAAAAATACCTGCCAATCTGCTGTAAATGCATATGAAGCTCCTAAATCCTGTTGTGGGCTGACAACACAGAGCAAATTTTTGTGGACTGAGTGTTGTAAGCCCTGCCCAGTATCTTTTGCTAAACTATCAAACCCTCCCACTCTTTCATCTCCACATATTAAGCTAATCGTTCCATAGGCCAAGGATTAGAAATAGAAGGCCCTAATTACTTCTCTTGAGAAAACATAAGGTGCACAAGATACAGGACGGTCTAAATTTCTGGCAGGAGAAACAGGTATTTTTGCTATTATCAATAACAGATATAAACACCTTTTCTATAGAAAATGTAATGGGAAATTGGGAGTAGAGATTAGGGTTTACATCAAGGGTGGGAAAATAATTTTCTCAATGAGTCACTTGAAAAACTAGGGACTGTTGATGGAGTGCTGAACCATAAGGTAAACTTTATTCTGCTCATTTAAATATCACAAGGATATGCGTGTTACTATAGACATGATATCCTCCCAAATACAGTATGAAATACTATATCCAATTAGGAAACCAACCTTATGTAATATGGTAAAATATATATAAAGGATAATAAAGCGATGCGCTATCTTAAAGGGAAAAATAGTGCTGAAAACACAAAAAGGCAACCAAACTAACCTTCCAAAGGGGGCTACCCCAAAGGCAACTGACGTATGCCAGCCGCTGGTGGCCATCTGGAATACTATGAAGGGCAGTGTTTTTTACCACTATATATCTCTTTTTACCGGTATTTGATGGAATAAAGTTCCCTACAGTGTCACACTATGTGATCTACTTTATTGGCCTTCTTTTTGAGTGCCATTCGCAGAGTCTGCTTTAACCTCCCTAGCGGTGTATGGATTATTTCAGTTTTGGTGCTGAAGCGGGTTATTGGGTACCATCTATTTTGCATGGAAATATGTAGTTTTTTATTGTAGGCTGTAATATTTAGGAATAACTGACTGAAATTCTGTGCCACGAACAAGAGTCTATTAAACATAACAGGTATGATAAAATCTGAAACACAAAATCAATAATTATAATTAATAAATCATCATAAAAATTAATAATATAATAATAATACATTTAATGCTATATTATATCAAAAACCAAAACATGAAATTTGAAATATAGCGCCAAGTTCGCACATTGCTGAGCAAAGTCGCAAATTGTTTCAGTGTCTGATGACGAATTTCCCCACGAATCCATTATCATGAATTCTGCAAAGTGGTTCTGATTTACTATCGCTGTTATCTAGCTGATCTAAAACCCGCTTTTGACCTAAAAGGGACACTTTTTGGACGCGTGGACTTTTCTAAGTTTCCAAGAAGGAGAGGATACAGTCAAAAATGCAGAAGGGAACTGGACAGAGCATCGGGGGAACAAAATGTATGTGAAATGGGTTGAAACTGCAATATTTTACTATGTAAAAATCGTTTTGAAAAAATGACATTTTTTTTAAATTTTCAAATTTCCCGCCGCCGCCCGTACGTCCCGGACGTCACAGGGGACCGGAACACAGGAGCGGGATGCCGGCATCGGCGGAGGAGATGGCCAGGGACGCTGCAGGGGACACATCGCGGGAGAGATGGACAAGGTAAGCTCTGCAGGGACTCCCTATGCAGCGCTGCATGGTAAGCGGAGTGTAGTAGGGGTTACCGTTTTGGTACAGACATTTTACCCCGAGCCTACACTCAGGATACCGCTAGGAGAGGTTAAGGTGACCTAGAAGGTGGACACTCTTTCAAGGACCCGTAGGCGGAGTGACCCCTGAAACACCCCATGCTGATGTGACCAGATGGTGTATAGGATCCTGACCGATCCTTGGGAAAGCAGTTTGACCTGATTATACCTGATGAGTCAGGCTTTATCTCAAATGCGCGTTTGCTCACTTCTGGTGAGTGCGCAATTTTACTTATTTTGGATTATCTCTACCACCTAGGATCAGCTTTCCACGCCATGCTTATTCTGGATCATATGGGATCCTCTCGTGGGCAATTACCATTTGGGACATTTATACAAGGAGTTCACCGAATGGTGACACATCAATTTATCACTATAATTGCTTATTTTATGTCATCTATTTATTTTTATTTGTAGTTTTTGTTGAATATTTCGTTTTTAGCACTGCACCTTTGTATTGTTGTAATATGGTAAACTAGCCCCTTTTTGGGTCAAAACCCTCCTTGGGCTCTACCTTTTACCTGTGGGATGGGGGAGTGGGACCTGGCAACACCTACCCACATCATATTCTTGTTGCCCACCTCCCATGGTCTCCCCCAGTCTTTAAGTGGCAGAATCACCCTCCTACATGGCTGGAGCCACTCAGAAAGGGGGGAAAGTGCAACCGCTGCCATCTTGGTAACCAGCAGACAACAAGGCAGAAGCACAGCCACTATCTTGTTGTTTCAAATAGGAAACCATCCTTATGAAATTTATGGTAAGCCAGCACCTAATTGGGCCAAACACCTCTGTGGGCTCCACTTCTTACTTGTGGGGTGGACAGTGGGACTGGCAAACCTCCCCACATCATATCCTTGTTGACCACCTACCATGGTTGATCCTAGTCTTTCGAGGGGCGATGTCACCCCTCATACTATGGCCAGAGCCCTCAGAAAGGGAGGAAGTGCAACCACTGCCATCTTTGTAATCGGCAGACCAACAAGGGCAGAAGCACAGCCACATCCTTTTTGTTCCAAATAGAAAACCATCCTTATGTAATATAGTAAGCTAGCACCTCCTTGGGCCAAACACCTCTGTGGGTCCCCCTCTTACCTGTGGGGTGGGACAGTGGGACCTGGAAAACACTTCCCACATCATATCCTTTTTTGCCCCCCCTCCATGGCCTGCCTCAGTCTTTCAATTCGTTCTTGTCATCCCTCGTATACTGTCAGAGCTATTCAGAAAGGATGGAAATGCAACTGCTGCCATTTGGCAACCGGCGGGGGAGAAGCACAGCCACCATCTTGTTGATGCCCAGCCTGGATCCAGAGAACTCAAACTCCTCCCCCTGAACCATGGAGCATTGGCAAACACAAAAAAAAATAGAGGTTGCTTTCAAAATAAAGCAATGCAGATATATTGTGTGCATGGCATACACTTATTTACACTTGTATTTTAATTTCCTCACATGCACCAATCAGGGACAGCCAAAGGGCCGGATGTGGACTGGGGGGGGGGCATAAATGCCAAGTGCAGTTTACATATTACTTTTTGTTTTTGTTCTTTTTTTTTGAAGTGCAAGCAGCATAGGCTAAAATATCACATGCATTACAAACATCAGTGCCCAAATATGTGTCAGCGGCAAATTACTTGTGTAAAGGTTAACAGGGACAAATACTAATTTTGCTAAAAGTTTTCACACCAAACCTCCCGTTTCCACAAGTACCGGGTTTCCTGATTATACATTGCTGTACACCTTTTTTCTCAAGAGCCATTATTTTTTAAAAACCTTAGAAACACAGTAAAATATGACTCATTTTAAACTAAATGTCCAACAACTGCGTAATTTAGAAATCGGCTTAATGTTCTTGATAAGAAGCCCCATTGAGATTTATAATTCTTTTTAAACATTGAAGTGGCGCAATGGCGGTAGTACGGAAAGACTTATCCTATTGGAATTTTAGCTGCCCCCTTTTTTAAAAATTTAAA
>CATNWA010002407.1:0-23259 GCA_951230385.1 Staurois parvus | reverse complement strand
CCAAGTACTGAGTATATATGCATTCTTATACTTTTCAGAGGTCTGATATTGTTCTATGTACAATCCTTGTTTTATTGATTGCATATTATTCTAATTTTCTGAGATTGTGGATTTGGGGTTTTCATGAGCTGTAAGCCATAATCATCACAATTATGACAAATCACGGCTTGAACTATCTTGCTTTGCATGTAATGAGTCTATCTCATATATTAATTTCGCCTTTTAAGTTGCATTACTGAAATAAATTAACTTTTGCACGATATTCTAATTTTTCAAGTTTCACCTGTAAGTTAAATGCTGGGATAAATGTATAAATGTAGCAGGGGAGTATGTCCAAAAATAAATGCAGTTTCCACTCCTTGAAATGTGTTGTTTTATTATATAAACTCCTGGTTTGACTTGAACACCCCTCGTACAAGGGTTGTACTATGACCAGACCAAGCACTTGCACAGGTCTCTTTCATCTCCCATACTCTATATTTTATATATATTTTATGGATTCTTTATATGCAGGGTTTTTTTTTCTTATCAAGGACGATTGTCATTTTACGTCAGTGCCTCTATGCCCAATCCTCAGGGACAATGGTCCGTATGAGAAGAAATGTTATTGTACAAATCAGATTATCCCTATTCTCCCATATCACCTAAAAACAAAAATAAAAAGTTGACTGTTTTCTCTGGGCAACAAGAACAGTTCTCACTTCTGCTACTTTTATACACAAATTATATTGATTTGGGGTTGATTTACTAAAAGTGTAGAGAATTTTACTTAGCAAAATTAATGTTTAGCTTATTAATAAAATGAAGTTGTGTTAACATTGACTATCCTATTGTTTAGAGGGGAATTAAAAAAGATCACCTTGCACATGATTGCTTTCTTTTGTTTTAGATAGAGTAGGGGTGTGTTAAAACGCTTTCCAGGTTATTTTTTTGCTGTCCATGTACCATTGGGGAAATTTCCCTTCACTGTTAGTCACAGTGATGCAACAGGAAGTTAGAGGAAATCTCCCAAAACAAGAGTAATTCTTCCTCTTAGACTGCTGTCTCTAGAACAAGTATCTCCATTAGAAGATTTCCTCTTATTTCTTGTCCTGCAAACAACTCATATTGGATTTCCCTTCATTTTCTTTCTCAATGACAATGGTCACCAGTACAAATAGAGGGGTTAATACTCCCAATAGGAAAACAGACAGCAATAAAACTTAAAAGAGCTAACCCTTCCCCACTTTATTCAAATCAACAAAAAAGTTTAGCCTTGGGATACACTTTAACTAGCATGGCTATTTGAAAAAAAAAAAACAGTATTAGATAAATATGGTGTCATTTTGACCTCTCATAAAATGCTTTTCTGGCTGTCATGCTAACCATCTGACTTACTTTGACTTTCCTCATCTCCATATTTGTCAGTAACTTACCCTCACCAGCCTCTTTGTTAGGTACACAAATTCAATTGGTTGGTAACACAAATTGCTAATTAGCCAATCACATGGCAGCAACTCAATGCATTTAGACATCTAGATGTGGTGAAGGCTGAAGTTCAAACCAAGCATCAGAATGGGGAAGAAAGGGGATTTAAGAGACTTTGAACGTGGCATGGTTGGGCTACAGCAGCAGAAGACCACAGCGGGTACAACTCCTGTCAGCTAAGAACAGGAAACGGTGGCTAAAATCTGCACTGGGTCACCAAAATTGGACAATAGAAGATTGGAAAAACGTTACCTGGTCTCGATTTCAACTGAGACATTCAGATGGTAGGGTTAAACTGTGGTGTAAACAACATGAAAGCATAGATCCATCCTGCCTTGTATCAACAGTTCAGGCTGCTGGTGGTTTTACCAGTGTGGCAGATATTTTTTTTGGCACACTTTGGGCCCCTAATTACAATTTGAGCATCGTTTAAATGCCACAGCCTACCTGAGTATTGTTGCTGACCATGTCCATCCCTTTATGACTATAGTGTACCGATCTTCTGATGGCTACTTCCAGCAGGATAGTGCACCATGTCACAAAGCTCAACTCACCTCAAACTTGCTTCTTGAACATGACAATGAGTTCACTGTACTCCAATGGCCTCCACAGTCATTCAAACCACAATCCAATAAAGCACGTTTGTAATGTGGTGGAACGGGAGATTCACATCATGGATGTGCAGCTGACAAGTCTACAGCAATTGCGTGATGCTATCATGTCAATATAGACCAATATCTCTGAGGAATGTTTCCAACACCTTGTTGATTCTCTGCCACAAAGAATTAAGTCAGTTCTGAAGGCAAAAGGGGGTCCAACCCAGTACTAGCAAGGTGTACCTAATAAAATTGCAGTGAGTGTATAGGAGTCAGCAGTGCCGGGACAAGGCCATCTAGTGCCTAGGGTGAAGATGCCAAATGGCGCCCCCCCCTCCCAAGATGTATGAGCATTGTGTGTCAGCAAAAATCCTCCTCCCCCCCCAACTTCCTGAAACTTTGAGCACTAATCTGCACACTTACCCCCTAAGCATAAATTCCCTCTGACAGCCAAATTTTCCAAAACAAAAATTCCACCTCTTCCCAGTACAAATTCCACCCCCTCATTGAAATCCCCAACCCTGCATAAATCTCTGCCCCCCATCCCCCCTCCCAGCTTAAATCCTCTCCTTCCCAAATTCCTCCCTCATAGCACAAATCCTCTACTCCTCAAATTTTCCCTCACAGCACAAATCTCCCTCAATCATTCTACTGGCATAAATCCCTCCCCAAATTCTCCATCCTAGCACACTCCTCAAATCACCCCCAGCACAAATCCTCTCCCCCACAAATTTCTTCTCCTAAAACAAACCTTACCCCCCATCACCCTCAGAATTCCCCCTCCCAGCACAAATCTTCTCTCATCTTCTTTTACATCACAAGTCCCCCTTCCTCATTTCCAAAAAAAATCCCCCCAAACACCCCCCCAGTACATATTCCCCCCATCATCCCTACTAACCCTCCTCAAATCACTCTTCCTATCAAATATCTCCCCCCAAAGTTTCCCCTCCAAGCACAAATGCTCCCCTCTCAATACCCCCAAAAAAGCTCACCTCCCAGCACAAATCTCCCCTCCTAGCCCACCCTCCCACAATCTCCCCACAGCACAACCCCCTCCAAATTTCTTTATTTTTTCTTCTAGAACAAATCTTACCCTCCCCTCCTCCCTAAATAAATCCTTTTCACCAATCCCCCTCTCCTAGCACAAATTTCCCCCTCTACCCCTCTTCCAGCACATATCCCCCCAGTCCCCTCACCATCCACATATCCCCCGAAACCCCTCCTCTTAGCACTAATCCATTTCTCCCTCCCGCTCCTAGCACACTGTCCTCCCCAGCATAAATATATGCTACTCCTCCACTCCCTCCACCCTCCAGTTGTGTACCCAGTTTAATTCCCCCTCCCTCACACACAGACGTCACATACAATGCTGCTGCAGATGTCTGTGGGATGTTCTCCCTCCCAGGCTCCTCCTCTTCTTGACACCTCACAGTTCTGGAGGAGCCTGGGGGAAGCTGCTTTTAGCTTTTGACAGTCTGCTGGCAGGGAGAGGTTCGGGGGTATGGGCAGTGCCAGGTGCTTCCACTAGGCAAACTAGGCAGCTGACTAGGGTGCACTGCCACCTAGGGCCATCTGGGCACAGCACAAGCCAGCACTCTCTGTGTGGCCTATAGACCTCTTGTATGAATTCTTCATTTCTGTGAGTGTGCATTTTATTTGTTACAGAGATATTAAAATGTTTTAAACTTTATGCACTATGTGGAGTCTTTTATTTATGAGGTGATGTGATGGATGGAGTTAAATTCTGGAGAAGCTGTGAATGTTAGGGTCCATCAAGTTGAACTTCAGCATTTACACTGGGACGAAAAGCGCCAAACATAATATTATGTGAGGTCACACTGCTGGAGGTGAGCAGACATCTGGTGGCTGAGTATTTTCACTTTTTTGGTTTGGAGCACTTGGTGTTTACATAAGGAAAGGAGGATGGAAGCATTACAATGAAGATAAATGAACAAATTCATATACTTGTATTTTTGTGATTTACAATTTTGTAATTTATTATGTTGTAGCACTGCACTTATGACTGCATTTATAGCGGCGAACAATGGTCTGGGTGACGGGAGCTGATCAAATTAAAAGAAATGTAGCAGTTTCATGTTTTGTTGATTTAATATTTTTTACTGTTTTAAAAAGAATATTTTTTGGGGGGGCACAAGTAGCTGGTCATTCCTAGGGCGCAAAATAGTCTAGGTCCGGCACTGGGTGTGGGATAGCGGCAATAGTGATTTCAGTAGCTGTCAGATCGCACTGTACTCTATCTCCCCTCAAGGTTCTTCCTCCTGTCACTGCTGCACTCCTTGATCCGGACTGTCACATCAGACTGAGAAAAATTTGCTTACCTGGCCTCATCTCCTCCCAGCAAAGAATGTGGGTAAGGAGCAAGTAAGCAAAACTTGCTCAGTCCGATGTGACAGTCCGAATCGAGGAGCGCAGCAGTGACAGGAGGAAGAACCTGGAGGGGAGACAGAGCACAGCCCAAACTTGTCAGATTGTAGCAGCCCGCCAAGGGCAGTGGCCGCTTCTGCCCACCCCTAGTCCTGGTCCTGTGAGTCAGTAACTCAGAAAGTCTGAAAAAGAAAACCAGAATAACAGCCCAGCAACTATCACAAAGAAGGTTAGTAATGGCAGCCTCCATACTTTGCTCAAGACAGACTAAAGCTGAGTATATGCGCAAGCAGGGGCGGACTGACAACTCATGGGGCCCCCTGGGCAATAGGGGATCATGGGGCCCCTGTATCCTTGCCCAAACTCAAAAAAGCCTATGAAAAAGGTACCAGGGGCATCTCATGGGGCCCCCTACTGACCCCGGACCCTCGGGCAGTGCCCGAGTTTCCAAATGGTCAGTCCACCCATGCGCACAAGCCATCTGGATGGAATCCTCCCTGCTGTGTTGCCGTATTCTGACAGCAGGGACTCATCTGCTTTCAGAAAACACTGATCAGTACTGCAGCGGCTGATTGAATAAAACTTTTACAACAGTTCTGTTCGACAGAAGTTGATCTACTGATTGGCAGGGTACATTCACAAGTGTGAATACACCCTAAATAATGTATGTATGTCTGACTGTCCTCTGATATTTATGGACAGCTATAGTCAAGGCATATATTTTGTATGACAGTGTATGTTTGCAGGATAGATAAATAATAAATAGGTCCAATATATGAATGGAGGACACACAGAAACATAAACACACAGCTCCTCTTTATTAGAACCTTAATTTGTGCTTCTTATTTTAAATTAATCTTACTTATCAATTACTTTAATAACCAGCAGCCTTTGCTTCTTTCCTCTTATCTGAAAAGGCAAATAAACATCCATCCTCCTGGGATACTCCTTGGACCACATTTAGGGCAAATGAAACGGTGCTAAATTTATGTCCTCTTTCTTGCAGTCCTTGTTGCACTGCCTGAAACAATGAGATGTATCAGTGATGAAGGAGGTAAATATATTTATCTGGATCTTAAAACAGAAGTAAACTGTTAAAAAAAATTATGCCTGTCAGTGTTTTTTTTTCTTCTACACAACTCTAAGTACAGTCTTATGTGTCTTCTGTGCCCAGACAAAGCAACTCCCATATGCATGTATCATCGCAGACAGGCCAATATACAGTTGTGTTCAAAATAATAGCAGTGTGTTGAAAAAAGTGAATAAAGCTCAAAATCCTTCTAATAGCTTTTATTTCCATACACACAAATGCATTGAGAACACTAACATTCTATTCCAAATCAAAACATGAAGAAAAATATATTACATTTGTGTTGTTCCTCTAAAAAAATTGAAGAAAAGTGAATATTAGACTGTTCAAAAAAAATAGCAGTGTTTGTATTCTTCTTTACAAACTCAAACATTCACTATATAAACTGAAAAATGTTTGAAGATTTTGCTTTCCTTTGAATCACTTAATTAATATTTAGTTGTATAAGCACTGTTTCTGAGAACTGCTGTACATCTGTGTTGCATGGAGTCAACCAACTTCTGGCACCTGTGAACAGGTATTCCAGCCCAGGATGATTGGACTACATTCCACAGTTCTTCTCTATTTCTTGGTTTTGCCTCAGAAACTGCATTTTTGATGTCACCCCACAAGTTTTCTATTGGATTAAGATCCTGGGATTGGGCTGGCCACTCCATAACGGCAATCTTGTTGGTCTGGAACCAAGATGTTGCACGTTTACTGGTGTGTTTGGGGTCATTGTCTTGTTGGAACACCCATTTCAAGGGCATTTCCTCTTCAGCATAAGGCAGCATGACCTCTTCAAGTATTCTGATGTATTCAAACTGATCCATGATCCCTGATATATGATAAATAGGCCCAACACCGTAGTATGAGAAACATCCCCATATCATGATGCTTGCCCAACCATGCTTCACTGTCTTCACAGTGTACTGTGGCTTGAATTCAGTGTTTGGGGGTCGTCTGACAAACTGTCTCCGGCCACTAGACCCAAAAAGAACAATCTTACTTTCATCAGTCCACAAAATGTTGCGCCATTTCTCTTTAGGCCAGTCAATGTGCTCTTTGGCAAATTGTAACCTCTTCAGCACATGTCTTTTTTTCAACAGTGGGACTTTGCGGGGGCTTTTTGCAGATAGCTTTGCTTCACATAGGCGTCTTCTAATTGTAACAGTACTCACAGGTAACTTTAGACCTTCTTTGATCTTCCTGGAGCTGATTGTTGGCTGAGTCCTTGCCATTTTGGCTATTCTTCTATCCATTCGAATGGTAGTTTTTCACTTTCTTCCACGTCTTTCAGGTTTTGGTTGCCATTTTAAAGCATTTGCGATTATTTTAGCTGAGCAGCCTATCATTTTCTGCACTTCTTTATATGTTTTCCCCTCTCCAATCAACTTTTTAATCAAGGTACGCTGTTCTTCTGAACAATGTCTGGAATGACCCATTTTCCTCAGAATTTCAGAGAGAAATGCACTGTAACCAGCATGTACAACATTTGCTGCCTTCCTTCCTTAAATAAGGGCAATAATTGCCAACTGTTTTTCAAAGAATGAATGACCTCACTAACAGAACTCCACACTGCTATTATTTTGAACATGCCCCTTTCAATTAGTGATTCAATTACACAGAATCAGCAGCATGCATGTCATGACTGTTGGGTCTGTTGGATTTCTATTACTCTACTACACCTGCTAGTAAATTATTTACCATGTACAAATATAATTTCTACCAAAAACAGTGATTGATCAGCTTAGTGATGTCTGACTGCTATTATTTTGAACACAACTGTATATCACTTGGTCTGCATTTTCAGGGTTAATACAAGTGACATACCACCTGTCAAATGCAAACTGATCCACTGGGTTGTTCACACTTGTGGTTAGGGGAAAAGGATGGGGGAATAGAAAAACAGACCACTGGGTTGCATTTCTACCATTGTTCAAACGCAAAGACAGCCAGATGAGGATGTACACATGCTGCGGCTTCGATGTTTTCTTTTGCAAACATGGCAAAAACAAACCCCCCATTAAGTTTGGTGGGCAGTACCATCGCTGAACACAGACCAGACCTATCCAATCAAAAGCAACTCCACTGGTCACAGTGGGCCAAAACTAAATTTACCTACACTAAATCTTATACTACAACCCAACAAATTCCAGCTGCACTGGTTACAGTGATCCAACTAAATTTGCCTAACAGAACAAATTAACCCATAGAGCTACCCCTGAAGGAGCCACTGGATTTTGAGCCTATTCCTCCACACAGCACCCACAGCCTGGCAACAGGAATTTTCCACACTTTTCCACATGCTCAATAATCAGTCTAGGGGTTTTGTTTTTGGTTTATTTGGGGAACAATGAACTTGGATAGGGATGGGAGCATGGGATACCCCAAATTGAAGACATTTGGACAGGTTGAGGACTACTAATTTTTCTGGCTGCACTTATCCACTTCTTTACAAAAAGCAACAAAAAAAGTGTACTCCTTCAGCTTTACCTGTTCAATACCATAACAGTATTGTACCCTTGCTTGCTTGTACTAGCACACTTCAGTCTATACTTTACTTTGCCAAAAAGTCCCAAAAGAGTCTCTAGGCTGCCTGTGATCCTGTCTTCTTCAAATAACACACTAAACATATATATATATATACTGTGTATATATATATATATATATATATATATATATATATATAAAATAATGGTGTCACCTTCCACTTAGAGTATTACATAGAACCCTTCACATACTAGAGAAATCACTCTTACCCTTGAAAATAACATATCACAAAAACTAATAAGTAAATAAGCCCCCACTATAAAAAAACTTTAAACTTCAATTCCAAAACCTAAACGCAAAACACAATCCAAAAATAAACGTCATCCTCAGATTAGTGTGTAAAGTCACTCAAAATTATAAGTCAAATAATAAAGTCACTTCAATCAATTATGTGGATTTCGGGAGACATAATTGATTGAAGTGACTTTATTATTTGACTTATAATTTTGAGTGACTTTACACGCTAATCTGAGGATAACGTTTATTTTTGGATTGTGTTTTGCGTTTAGGTTTGACAATTGAGGTTTAGAGTTTTTTTATAGTGGTGGCTTATTTACATATTAGATTTGTGATATATTAACACACTAAACAGTCACTCTTGTACCACTGGGGTTTTGTACTCACTCACACTGACACAGGATCAACAGGTTGCCTCCTTTTGACATACACTAGACCTTTTCCTTGTGAGGTAGATGCAAACTCACTTAGCCTCCAGTATAACTTGGGCGCTTACCCACAGTTTCCTTTCCAGCTTCCTCCCGTGAGCTCTCTCCTGAACCCCTGAAATCCTGAGAACTCTACTTCTTCAGGTCCCCCAGATAAGCCTATCTGAGACCCTCTTTTCCTCCTGCTGGCTTCTTCCCAGGAGGGAAAAGCCCCTCAACAGGGCTCTTCTCCTGGCTGGACCCTGGAATGCTTCTTTACACCTGCATGCTAACAGATTCCCCTTGCTGCTCAGGCTCAGACTACTTAAGGCTTCACCCCCCACCCACAGGGTGCTAATCCCCAGGGTCTGGTGGAAGACCCATAAATATGCAAGCTGCAACTTCTGCCCTCCCACCTACTATGTACTGAAAGGCCTAGATAGATCCAGAACACAGGGGGAAGTAGCAGAGCAGCAGCCTGTAAAACCGTGAGCAGAATTAATCAATCAAGCACTGCTCCTCTTCCTACAGGGGAGCCAACTAAGTATACCTAATAACACTAGCAACCTAAGTGGGTGCTACAAACCCCATTGACTACAATGGGCCCAAAGTAAATTTATCTATCCTAGCGCCTAACTTAGAGGGCACTACACTACTGCCTATAACCATCCTGGCCTTTCTGTTCTGTTACAGAAGTGAATACTTTAGTTTGTATAAAAGAGGATCTCTCAAAGAGTAGAGCACTCTTTGTCTAATAGCCTAATGTCACATTATAGGAAATTCACTGTTTCTGCTAGGATCGCACTCTTTTGCACCCCAGTTTGCACCCTCTAAACTTATTGGAACACTTTTTAACAGAATCAGAGATGAAGCCTATTGAGATGCAACAATACAAGTATTAGTTTCACCAGAGTAGTTTTTCAATATCTCTAAATCAAGAATTTTCTCTTTCAATTTATATATATATATATATATATATATATATATATATATATATATATATATATATATATGTACCTCTCCAACAAGATTCACAACAACCTCACAAGCACCCTTCGAGAGCAGAATTTCAGGGGACCTATAGTGCTCAAGCCTTATTTAATTTATACAGTTGCAAGAAAAAGTATGTGAACCCCTTGGGATTACGTGGAGTTTTGCATGAATTGGGCATAAAATGTGCTCTGAGTGTCATCTAAGTCACAACAATAGAAGAACACAGTCTGCTGAACATAATACTACACAAACATTAGATGTTGCCATGGTTTAATTGCACATAACATGTAAACATTCACAGTGCAGGGAGGAAAAAGTATGTGAACCTTTGGACTTAATAACTGGTTGACCCTCCTTTGGCAGCAATAACCTCAACCAAACGTTTCCTGTAGTTGCAGATCAGACCTGCACAACGATCTGGAGTAATTTTGGACCACTCCTCTTCACAAAACTGTTTCAGTGTAGCAATATTCTTGGGATATCCGGTGTGAATCGCTCTCTTAAGGTCATGCCACAGCATTTCAATCGGGTTGAGGTCAGGACTCTGACTGGGCCACTCCAGAAGGCGTATTCTGTGCTGTTGCAGCCATTGTTTTGTTGAATTACTTGTATGCTTTGGGTCATTGTCCTGTTCCATCACCCATCCTCTGCGGAGCTTCAGTTGGCGGATAGATGGTCGTACGTTTTCCTGAAAAATATCTTGATAAACTCTGGAATTCATTTTCCCATCAATGACAACAATCCGTCCAGGCCCTGAGGCAGCAAAGCAGCCCCAAACCATGATGCTCCCTCCACCATGTTTTACAGTGGGGATGAGGTTATGATGTTGGTGTGCTGTGCCTTTTTTTCTCCACACATAGTGTTGTGTGTTCTTCCCAAACAACTCAATCTTGGTTTCATCTGTCCACAGTATATTTTGCCAGTAGTGCTGTGGAACATCCAGGTGCTCTTTTGCAAACTTCAAACGTGCTGCAATATTCTTTTTGGACAGCAATGGCTTCCTCTGTGGTGTGCTGCCATGTACTCCATTCTTGTTTAATGTTTTCCTTATTTTAGATGTGTCAACAAAAATGTTAGCATGTGCCAGAGATTTTTGTAGGTCTTTAGCTGACACTCTGGGATTCTTCTTTACCTCATGCAGCATTCTGCGCTGCGCTCTTGCAGTCATTTTACAGGACAAGCACACCTAGGGAGAGTAGAAACAGTGCTAAACTTTCTCCATTTGTAGACAGTCTGTCTGACCGTGGACACATGAACATCAAAGCTTTTGGAGATACTTTTGTAACCCTTTCCAGCTTCCTGCAAGTCAACAATTCTTGATCGTAGGTCTTCTGAGAGCTGTTTTCTGCGAGGCATGGTTCACATCAGACAGTGCTTCTTGAAACCAGTAAACCCAAAACAGGTGTGTGTTTTTTAAGGGCAGGACAGCTGTCAGCAGCACATCCAATATCATCACACTGATTGGAGTCAAGATTGGCTCACTCCTGGCTCCAATTAGCTCTGGGAGAAGTCATTAAGCTAGGGCCTCACATACTTTTTCCTCCCTGCACTGTGAATGTTTACATGTTATGTGCAATTAAACCATGGCAATATCTAATGTTTGTGTAGTATTATGTTCAGCAGACTGTGTTCTTCTATTGTTGTGACTTAGATGACGTTCAGAGCACATTTTATACCCAATTCATGCAAAACTCCACGTAATCCCAAGGGGTTCACATACTTTTTCTTGCAACTGTATATACCTTACTCTTGGAAAATATGCTAAAATATCCTCCACATATGTAATTTAAGAAGAACAATTTTTTTTAACATTGTCACCTAAACACACCTCTAGATGCTGGGTGTAACCACACCCTGTTTGAATCCCAGGTTATGGACAGAGCCAGCATGGAGCCTCGTCCCCTTCTAATCTGTATTATCTGGTAGATAATTTTACACAAAGCTGCAACTCTGACTGATCTTTTACTATTGTGAATGAACATTCATAATGGCGACAGATCACTCAGAGCTGTGGCCATGTGCGTCCATCAGGACCATGTGTACTTAGCTTGACCAATGGATCACAGAACACTGTAGTGCAGTATGCACTTTCACTATTTGTAAATGAGCCATCAGCGATGTTGGACCAGTACTGTGTGTAACAAAGCCCAACAGTGCTGATTGCTCATTCATAAAACTGAAAGGTCACACAGAGCTGCAACAATGTGTCATCGATCAGCTGGGCTGTGGATGTGGAAAAGTGGCCCTGATAGATACACAGTGCTGCCAGCCGTGTGATCCTTTTTGTATACGGCAGAACTGGTCTCTGGAACAGCCCCTGCTACCAGAGACCAGGGCCTTCAATTACTAATCTGTCTCCTTTCTATCAGCATTGTCAGATGGGGGGGAAATCTGTTTGACCATGCTGCTTAGAAACAAAGGGACACATTTGAATGGGAAATTCTATGTGCACTTGGTCCTCTAGGGAGTTCTAAAAATTAAAATGTATAATGATCACTCTTCTTTAAATGGGAGCAGGGTATTTGGAGATCCCTTCCAGTTGAAGACAGGTTCAGATTTGGACAGACAGGGCCAAAAGCTCAGCCACAGATGGAACATTTGAGGCAAAATATAAACTTCTTTAAGGTTGATAGTGGGTTTCATTGAGAATGGCCCAGTCTGTCCCCCCCATACCCATCACATAGAGGCCCTGTTGAACAAGAAACCTTATTACTGTATTACCATTCAGTCTCAACTCATATACAGCGGCCGAAAGGGTACCATCTTGAAACTAGAGATCCCCTACTACCCCCTTCACAGAGGTCAAAAGCTCTAGTAGCTCAGGTAATGTTTTACACAAAAAGCTCACAGCAACCCAAAAATGACACTTGGCTAAATTTGACAAAGTGTAGACTCCATTTTATACCTGTCTGGAACTCAGCTTTAAACTCAGAATTTACAACAAGAAAAAGATTGTTACAAAGAAGGTAAAGAAGAAGTAAGATCTAGAAAAATAGGTCCTAAAATGAACACTGTAGGCTAGATTCCCAGCTGAACGTCGGCCAAACTGTTTAACTTTTACTGAAAGCAGCAGTTCTGAAAATGGCCATATTGACAAATAAAAATTACCATCAAATTTCAGAACTTCCAATGGAATAAGATATTTCAAAAGTGATAGCTATAATTATTTGTGCATTACTAGTAGCCATTCATCTTGCTCACACACAATTACTGAAAATATCTTACCTTGCTGAAATGTGGCTCAAACTCTAGCTGGTTACGGGCTGTGACATGAAAAACAGGCAATGAAATGGCTTGTTCAAGGCTGTAGCCAAACCACAGCTTGTTTATTATAGCCTAGAAGATGAAAGATACAAATGATAAAAATGATACTTAATGTATCTGCAATTCTTACACTGAGGTTGTCTAATAAATGCAAGAATCTAAAGAGTAACGACAGTCAAGTGGATCCAGTTTTGCTAAGTATCGTATACAGCCACGCAACAGGGCACCTGAGGTCTCTCTGAATTCAAAACATACAGTAGTAGCACTATCATTATGTTGATTCTGAACAAATGACAAACACTTTGTAATTATGAACATTGATAACATTGATGCTGCTGCCAACTCACCCGCATCAGGATCACTAAGAGAGTGCTTCCCAGTCTGTATGGAATTGCTTTCTTACTAGCCAGATCAGCAAGAGGTTGCTCCCATGCTGTCTAGTAAGGGCTAGTGAGGGAGATTTGCAATGGAGTGAATGCTGTCTGGTATGACTCTTCCACTGGCAATGTGTCTATGTGAGATCAGCCTTACTTTTATTCCCTTCATATATAAATACTACATTTTTATTTAGTGTTCTCTGGCTTCCTAAAACTTCTAGATGGGGATGAGGTAAGAGTAATTATGTATATATTTATTTTCAAAACTTTCAAACTTTTTCCAAACAGAGGTGGTCAGTGAAAAAAGTGTCCCATCCCGTGACATTACTTACCTTTCCTGTTGGTGGAGAGAGAAGTTAACCGTTTGGACAGTTTATTGCTAGCGTTATTGCAGAGCCTCGCTTTACATCATAGGCCTCATTGCAGCTCCCCTTTACAGTTGTGCTCAAAAGTTTACATACCCTGGCAGAAATTGTGAAATTTTGGCATTGATATTGAAAAATATGACTGATCATGCCAAAAAATGCTCTGTTATTGAAGGATGCTCATCATATGAAGCCATTTATTATCAAATAGTTGTTTGGCTCCTTTTTAAATCATAATGATAACAGAAATCACCCAAATGGCCGTGATCAAAAGTTTACATACCCTGGAATGTTTGGCCTTGGTAGAGACACACAAG
Organism: Staurois parvus; assembly: GCA_951230385.1. Taxonomy (NCBI): domain Eukaryota; kingdom Metazoa; phylum Chordata; class Amphibia; order Anura; family Ranidae; genus Staurois; species Staurois parvus. The sequence continues at coordinate 9,229 of CATNWA010002407.1, read as the reverse complement.
GTGACACACAAGGGTTAAAATGCCAATTAGAGGTTAATGTCCCACATCTGTGGCTTTTTAAATTGCAATTAGTGTCAGTGTATAAATAGTCAATGAGTTTGTTAGCTCTTATGTGGAAGCACTGACTGGGCTAGATACTGAGCCATGGGGATCAGAAAAGTCCTGCGTAACAAGGTAATGGAACTTTATAAAGATGGAAAAGGACATATAAAGATGTCCAAAGCTGTCAAGGTCCTACCTTTTCCCTGAGGTTATGTTACTCCATGTGCTGGCGTCCATCTTGGATTCTGCTGTGCATGATGGGAATCCTTTTTATGCCTTCAGGTCTCTGAGGTCCACCCCCCAGAGGGGCGTGGCTGATGACATATAAGCCTGTGGCCCGCACATGCTCTTTGCACTTGTGTCTTGTGTCTTTGTGTTACTATTACTCTGTTCTGACTCTCGTGACTCTCCTGGTATTCTGATTCGGCTTGTGACTTGACTATTCTTTGTATTCTCCTTTGATCTGACCCTCTGTTGCTGAACCCGGCTTGTGACCTGTGATTCTCGTCTGCTGTCCTGTACTGTTTTGTCCTGTTGTTGTTGACCCCGGCTTGTCTGACTACTCTTTTGTTTCTTCCAGCAGCTACACACCATTGGCGGCGGCCATTACCGCAGCTGAGGTGTCTCGGGGCCACGACCTGGTTCCTGGCTGCGTCAAGTCCATCCCCACCATCAGGGGCCCTGGTGAAGGGCAGCCTGGGACTTAGACTCCGCGCCCTGAGGGACTTCAGTCTGTGGGTGGTGGTTGTCATCAGCCAGTGCGTTACATTGTTAGGCCTGCCTGTCCGTTCCTCGGCTCCTGCCCTGACATTACACAAGTGCCATGAACCCTGACGGTGCAGGCAACGCTAGTCGCCAGACTCGATCAACAGGATCACCTGTTGGATCAGTTCGCTCAGGTGTTGCAAACTCTGCTTGCACGCACTGCACACCTTGCTCCTGGTGCCATTAGGCCAGTAGTCACTCCGGTGGTCTCTCCCGCTGCTTCTCCGCCTATTGCGTCCACCACCTTGGTGGCTGGCGTGCATCAGCGGCACCCAGAGGTATGACTGGCTCTGCCCCTCTTCCACAGCGCTTTGGGGGTGAGCCGAGTCAGTGTCGTGGGTTCCTCAACCAGGTGGGTATTTATTTTGAATTAATACCCCACGCCTTCCCGTCTGAGAGATCAAAGGTTGGGTTCCTAATTTCACTACTCTCAGACAAGGCCTTGGCCTGGGCAAATCCCTTATGGGAGAGGAACGACCCGGTGATTCAAGATTTTTTCCTCCGGTTTTGTCGATGCCTTCCGTAGGGCATTCGATGTACCGGCTCGTTCCGCCTCGGCGGCCAAGCTGCTCATGACCATGCATCAGGGTTCACGGACCTTGGCCGAGTACGCCATAGAGTTTCGTACCCTGGCGGCCGAGGTCGGTTGGAACAATGAGGCTCTGGTGGCTGCGTTTTCCCATGGTCTTTCTGACACACTGAAGGACGAGATTGCAGCTAAGGAACTGCCTGTGGTGTTGGAGGAGCTCATCTCTTTCCTGATCCTGATTGACACCAGGCTCAGGGAGAGGCCTTCACTCAAGGAACGCCTGCGGAGGCCTTCCAATCGACTGGCACCTGCGTTTTCTGTCCCACCCGTTCCTCCCTCTCCTCCCACGCCTCCTGGGGATGGATTGTCTGGTGGTGAGCCCATGCAGCTGGGGTTTGCTCGCCTTTCCGCTCGGCGTCGGGAGGGTCGCTGCCTGTACTGTGGTCTTGGTGGGCACTTTCGGCAGTCTTGTCCGGTCCGTCCGGGAAACGCTCGCACCTGAGATCCTGTCGGGGACAGATCTTGGGTGGAGTCTCCTCGTCCCCGGCGTTCCGCAGAGATAAGCCACTGATCACCGTTGTCCTCTCTTGGGTGGAGGGCTCGTGACGGCCCAGGCATTGGTAGATTCTGGGGCCAGCGGGTTGTTTATGGACAGCTCGTTTGCTGCCCAGCACTCCATTCCCCTGCAGGCTCGAGTTACCCCATTGGTTCTCGAGGCGATAGATGGCAGGCATATTTATTATAGGTAGTTATTAAGAGGTTGTTAATTAAGTGATCGTGTCACCCAATGTTTGGTTTCCATTCAGTAGCCAAAAAAGGCATTCAAAAAAGGGGGGTTTGTGAAAAGAGATTCACAGAAAAGCGGCTACATTATGAACAGACCGTGACACTCAGAAAATTTTCCAAAAATTATGCTTTATTACACAGATATAAATATGACATATGGGCATTCGCCCTGGTTTACCATCACCTCAGTATGAGACAATAACACACAGACCTAAAACCATATAAAATGACATCAAGACCGGTCTAAATGTATGTGCAACAGAAAAAGTGACTGCAAGAGTCTAATATCTCTGTAGTACAAACACATAGGTAAACACTTCCCTGAAGAGGTGTATCCAAAAATTATACCATAGGTATACCATAATATTAAATAATGAATTTACACCAATATCATAATGGTGAATCCCGAACAGGGAATCCAAAAATTATACTATGGATATACGTATATCACATGTATGAAATGCGGTAAGCACAATAAGCGTAAAGAGGGGAACAGTAAGCCTCAGGCCTGTTTGGAAAAAGACATAAATGTCACATATATGATGCAATACATTCCTGTGCCGGCACACGTGGTTGGGGGCCCGTTCATCTGTTATGTGAACAGCTGTATCATAAAGCTCTTGAATGGAAATAAGCCCCATTTATTCCCAGGATGGGAGAAAAGGTGCAGATTGCAGCACTCTGCTTGAAATGGTGTCTTCACCACTGTATGTGGACTACACACCACCCTTTGTAGGAAAAGCAAAACATATCCCAAGGAATCTTCTGCCTGTTGAGCTATATGCGGTATGTCCTGTATCCTACACAAAGCACCATAATGTCCCCATCCTGTAGTGAAACAAATAATGTGGGAAGTCACTGACAGAGCTTGCACTCAATAAGATATGTAGGTCATATTGATCACAGAGGACCGTATATCTAATGTCCTGTAACAATCCACTCACCACCTGTGCCGTGGATAAAGGGAATGAAAGAAAATGTCCTTCATGGATATTGCCAAACACGGCCACAGAGGCCCAGGAACCACCGCTGACATCTCGCCGATATACCGCGGGTTTCCAGCCCCCTCTCAGCGCCTGTACTGCTCACGCTTGCCTCATGGCATGTGAAGATGGCTTCCTCCTTATGGGTCAGCGTGCGTTCCACCTAGTGCGCATGACCGGAAGTGACGTATCTGACGTATGACGTCAACGCGTTTCGCCGATGGGCGTATCTCACTCAGCTTCGTCAGGACCTGACGAAGCTGAGTGAGATACGCCCATCGGCGAAACGCGTTGACGTCATACGTCAGATACGTCACTTCCGGTCATGCGCACTAGGTGGAACGCACGCTGACCCCCATAAGGAGGAAGCCATCTTCACATGCCATGAGGCAAGCGTGAGCAGTACAGGCGCTGAGAGGGGGCTGGAACCCGCGGTATATCGGCGGATGTCAGCGGTGGTTCCTGGGCCTCTGTGGCCGTACGTTTGGCAATATCCATGAAGGACATTTCTTTCATTCCCTTTATCCACGGCACAGGTGGTGAGTGGATTGTTACAGGACATTAGATATACGGTCCTCTGTGATCAATATGACCTACATATCTTATTGAGTGCAAGCTCTGTCAGTGACTTCCCACATTATTTGTTTCACTACAGGATGGGGACATTATGGTGCTTTGTGTAGGATACAGGACATACCGCATATAGCTCAACAGGCAGAAGATTCCTTGGGATATGTTTTGCTTTCCTACAAAGGGTGGTGTGTAGTCCACATACAGTGGTGAAGACACCATTTCAAGCAGAGTGCTGCAATCTGCACCTTTTCTCCCATCCTGGGAATAAATGGGGCTTATTTCCATTCAAGAGCTTTATGATACAGCTGTTCACATAACAGATGAACGGGCCCCAACCACGTGTGCCGGCACAGGAATGTATTGCATCATATATGTGACATTTATGTCTTTTTCCAAACAGGCCTGAGGCTTACTGTTCCCCTCTTTACGCTTATTGTGCTTACCGCATTTCATACATGTGATATACGTATATCCATAGTATAATTTTTGGATTCCCTGTTCGGGATTCACCATTATGATATTGGTGTAAATTCATTATTTAATATTATGGTATACCTATGGTATAATTTTTGGATACACCTCTTCAGGGAAGTGTTTACCTATGTGTTTGTACTACAGAGATATTAGACTCTTGCAGTCACTTTTTCTGTTGCACATACATTTAGACCGGTCTTGATGTCATTTTATATGGTTTTAGGTCTGTTCAGGTGGTATTTTGGAAGGTAGAGAGGGCTTCCCAGATTGGGAAAAGGGAACCTTCAATTGGAGGGAGGACGAGATTTCTACTCGTGGTCTCCAGAGTGTGGGGCCGAGTGAGCTAGGGGGGGGTGGGTTCAGAGGTTGCAGGTGAGGAAAGACGAGGGGAGGGGCAGGGGGGCCCTCTGAGGCAGAGGGGGTACCAGGGAGTGTTTGATAGCAGGGGACGAGGAGGGGCCTTACCTGGAGATCGTCCTTACGAGGGCGCCATTATCCTTGAGGGAAGAGGGTGTCCACTCCTCCGCGTGGCAGGTTGTGTAGCCTCTCAAGGTTGCGAGAGAGAGTAAGTGCAGTAGAAGACAGGAGAGCAGTTGACAGGATTGAGGAATGAGGGGGGGGAGGAGGCAGAGCGAGAGAAGTCTAGAGGGGAAGCAGGAGGGCAGAAGGGGGTGGGAGGGTAGAGGAAGGGGAGAGGAGTGAGTGTATCTGGAGAGGGAGGAGAGGAGGGATTTAGGGGGGGAGGGAGGATCGAATCAGAAGTAGGAGGGGGAGGCCTAGGGGCGATTCCCTTGAGGGGACAGAGGGATTCGAGTGAGCTTAAGGGAGGCAGGAGTTAGGGGGGATGTCCAGAAGGGGGAGGGGGGAGGGAAGGCGTACAACCTCGTACGGAAAGAAAAGCATGGGGCAGGAGGAGGGGGGGGAGGGGGGGGGAACAGGAGGAAGGGGGAGGGCCACTTCGAAGGGAGGGGGGGAAGCCCTTTGGGAGAGGGGAGAGGGGCGGGGGGTTTTTTCAAGGAGAGGGGGTTAGGGCGAGGATTGGGGCTTAGAGAAGGGTTGTAAAGGGCAGGGGGTGGTAGTTTACAGAGGAGGTAGAAGAGCTGAGTTTAGCAGGGGGAGGATGGAGTCCAGGATCAAGGTTGGAGGGATGGAAGGTTTGCCCTGGGGGGATTACTGTGGAGAGGCAGAACTTTTTTGTAAACTTGAGAGAGTGCGAAGATTCAGGGGGATCCAAAGGGGGGGGGGCAGGGGGGAGGGGGAGGAGGAGGGAAGGGAGGAGGAGGAGGAGGAGGGGGGAGGTGGGACCTCAGAAGGTTTCGGCGGTTCCTGCAGTGGCCTCGTCGACCCAATGGGCTCTCGACCCATTCAGCGCATTTTGGGATTTGCCAACAACTATCGGTGAAGTTCAGTCCGGAACACTTCTCCACGCTGCCCAAAATAGCAATCTCTCAGACCAAAACACAAGAAGGGCCCAGTAATCCACACGAGAGTGGCGTTCACCCCGATGGTCCAATCGTAGAGGTTCGAGGCTCTGATATCCGCCTTCGCGTCGGCTACCGATACTGTACTCATTCCCAAATCCTGGATTGCCCTTCATCCTTGAGGTTGATGCGATCCGAGACGGGAGAAGTAGGCGCTCTCCGCATCACTTCAGTCAACGTGTCGTCCGCGTCGATGGAACGCCCTACTTTCCCTGTGGGTTCTACTCAAGGATGCTTCCTCTGCAGAGTGCAACTACCAGATTGGAAATAGGGGAGTTGTTTGAATATCATTTCTGGCTCTCAAGGAAATGGATGGCTACCGTGCATCGAGGGCTCCGCGGTTTCCAGTCCTCATTACTTTAAACCGATCATAAGAAAACCTGAAACTTATCTCGTTCGGGTTGGCCAAAAAAGATTTGGACTACCATTGCCTAGCCAAGTTTCCAGATTGGGCTCCTGTTTATCATGTCACGCTTCAACTTCTATGTGGTTTCATATTTGCCTGGTTTCCCATGAAAGGTCAGGGCTGATGCGTTATCACGGCAATAACTCTTCGAGTGTGTCCAGGGAAGACTCCTGGAGCCAATCTCAAGTCAGTTATTCCTCCAGATAGATCTGGCGCTTTCCCCACCATTTCTTACCTCCCCTCTTGGGGAGCAGATTTTGGGGGGCTAAATCTAAATGCTCCCCCCGGGAAGCCTGGGGGGGGGTAGATTTTTTGGGTTCCCGAGGGATTGCGCACCCGTGCTGGTCCCTTTACCTTTAACGCCAAAAATCCCCCGGCCCACCCGGGGGGAAGAACCAGCTGGGTTGGGGTCGCCCTCTCGTTTTTCTGGGGGCCCAAACCCTCCGTCCCGTTTGGGCCTCTTTTTGAAGCGGCATTTTTCGTCTGTCCCAGAAAAAAGTTTTCCAAACGGAAAATCCCCCTTTGGGTTTTTCTGAAACCCTTTTTCCCCAAAGGGGAAACGCCCTTGGGTCACACCTAGGTATGGACTTTATTTAAAACCCCCCGGTGTCTGGGGGTTTCTTTCGGCACCCTAAATGATCGTCGATGGGTTTTTCCCAAAGATGTTCCTTTTGCATTCCACTCGGGAAAATTTACCAACAGCGAAAGAATCCACGGTTTTTTCCCGGGAGATTTTTCGCCTGAAAGGGGTTTTTGCCAAAGGGTTTGATTGTCTGGGAAACCGGGGGAATCAGTTCGTGTCCAGATTCGGGCGCCCTTTGCTCCCATTTGGGGGAAATTAGTCTTTTCCTTTTCCCTCCCTACCCCCCCGCATCAATGGGGCCGGGGGCTTTCCCAATCGGGGCCTTAAAACCCAATTCCTTCGATGTTTATTTTCAGACCCCCGGGAAAACGTTTGGGGCCGATCCCCTTTTTGGGCAGATTTTTCCCAGGAACCGGGGGTTTTCAAACCTCCTCCAGGATGCCCGCCCTTCAGGGCCCAAACTATGGGTTCCAACCCCAGTATTCCCGGGAGAGGTTCCTCCCCCACAGGACATTCCGGCTGGGGAGAACCATTTTGGCTGCCCTGCGTTCTTCATGGGGGCAGTTCCAAAGGGGCCCCTTGGAGGGATCACCCTCAGCCCCAAAAAATTTCCAGGCTGATCGCAGACGGTTTTTGCCCGCTCCTTTATACCAGGTCAGCAAACGGGTTTTGGTTGCCCTACTCGAAAACCCTCAATCTTCGGGTTTGCCCCACCCAAACTAGCCCCCCGTTTTGTGGGTCCTTTCCGCATTTCCGCAAAGTGAACCCGGGTGGCCTATGCCCTTGCCCTTCCGTCTGGGATGCGGATCCCCAATATCTTTCATTTTCCCTGTTGAAAACCTCTGACCCTGCAATCGCTTCACTACCCTCTGCCTTTGGGCCCCCCCCTGTCCCGGGTTTTACGGTCATGAGGGGTATGAGGTGGACCCGGGTCCTTGGGCTCTCGATTGGGGCGCGGGGCGATTTCAGTTTTCCCGGTTCATTGGCACCCGGGTTTTGGTCCTGAGGAGCGTTCCTGGGTTTTCCCTTTCCCCGGATGTCCCTTTCTCCGCCCTCCTCCGCGCTTTTCATACCCGCTTTCCTCAGAAAAACCTTTTTTTTGAGCCTGGGGGGGGGGCCCTTGAGGAGGAGGGTTTTGTCAAGGTCCCCCTTTTCCCCGAGGTTTGTTTACTCCATGTGCTGGAGTCCACCCGGGGTTCTGCTGTGCATGATGGGAATCCTTTTTTATGCCTTAGGTCTTAAAGGGCCACCCCCCCGAGGGGCGTGGCGGGTGAAATAAAGCCCGTGGCCCCCAAAATCTCTTTGGCACTTTGTCTTTTGGGGCTTTTTGGTTACTTTAAAATCTGTTTCCCGACTCCGTGGGCTTCCCGGTATTTTGTTCGCTTGTGACTTGGAATATTTTTTGTATTCCCCCTTTGATCTGACCCTCTGTTTTCTGAACCCCCCGGGTTTTTGCCCCGTGGGTTCTCGTCTGCTGGCCCTGTACTGTTTTGGGCCTTTTTTGTTTTTTGGGAAACCCGGCTTGTCTGACTACTCTTTTTTTTTTCCAGCAGCTTTCACGCCATGGCGGCGGCCCTTTCCGGGAAACTGAGGTTCTCGGGGGGCCGGGGACCTGGTTTCCCGGCTGCGTCAATCCATCCCCCCCTCAAAGGGGGCCCCGGGAAGGGCAGCCCGGGATTAGACTCCCCCGGCCCTGAGGGACTTTTAGTTGTGGGTGGTGGTTTTCGTAGCCATTTTCTTTTCCCTTGTTAGGCCGCCTTCCGTTCCCCGGTCCCCGCCTGACCAAAAAACCTTGAATATCCAATCAATACTGTTTTTTAAAACACCCCATTTAAAAAGTGGAAAAGTTCGGGGATCTCTTGATACCAAGGGCCCGGGGCAGGTAGACCAAAAAATATTGCAGCCACAAATTTCCAGGAAAAAATTGTTTTGGATACAAAGGGAAAAACCCCTAGGGAACCAAAAAGTAAAATACTGGCTGCTAAAAGTAAAAGGGCCGGTGGTTGGGTTTTTTTTTGGGGGCACAATATGTTTACACCCTTTAACAAAAAATTTAGCTGCATGGTCGAGGTTTCAATGAAAAAGCCTTTACTGCATCAATGACCAAAAAGGCCCCGGGTTAAAACATGTCAAAATTTTTTGTCGGCATTTGGGAACGGGGTGTTTTGTTTGGGATTGGGGCTAAAAGCTTCTTTCTGGGGACCTCCCACCAAACAGTATTTTTTTTCAAGTAACACTGTATTTTATTCCCCTTAAAAACCCAACCCCAGCTTTTTTTTTCCAAAGCGCCTGGTTTTTTTTTTTGAGGTTGCCCGTGGGGTTTTTTTTTTTGAAACCCCCGACAATTCTTCTGTCAGTTTTTGTCGCAATCTTTTTTGGGCTACCTTTACCTTTGGTTGGTAAACAAGAGATCCCCGAAACCTTTTTCCCCTTCTTTAAAAAGGGGATTTAACAGTTTCTGATTGGGGATATTCAAAGGGTTTGGACATCTTTAAAATGTTTCCCTTTTCCATCTTTTTAAAGTTCCATAAAACCTTGTTACGCGGGCTTTTGACCGTTCTTTTCTGATCCCCCTGGCTCAGTAAACTGCTTAGTCGGAGTCTTCCC
>CATNWA010002406.1:0-23215 GCA_951230385.1 Staurois parvus | reverse complement strand
AGGCCCCCAAAGGGAACCCTCATGAAGTCTGTTTCTGATTGTTTGGCAGAAACTTTCCCTTTTTTCAGGTGGCTCCCTGGAGGTTCATTTTGTAGGGCTCTGGCGGGCCTTTCACCCTGGTTCCCCTTTTGCTAAAAAGGAGCAGATCCCCCTCCTGCTAAAGGGTTTAAGGTTCTGCAAACTCTTCTATTCTTGGAAAAGGGGCATAGAAAACTTTTAAATTTCCACTCTCCATAAAGCTGGTCAGGAGGGAAGCTTAGTGCTCTAGAATTTCCGGGTATGGGGTTGGCTGACTTTGGGGACTGTTAAAAAAAAGTGTAAAAAACACCAGCACATGACATGGTTCCCAAATCTTCACGGGACGGGTGGAAATTCCCCACTGGCCCTCTGAAAACTTGGATTTTGTGCCTCAAAACCCCTTTCCTCCAGACTCTGGGACCTTGATTTCCAAAAAAAATGAAAATTTTAATCCAAAAAGGGGATTTTGGGGAACCATTGGGGAGCAGCCAGCCCTTTTTTCTGCTTACCCCAGGTAAGACGTTAGGGCGTTGTCTCGGGTTCAGGAATGACTTAAACACAAAGAATGCGAAAAGTTGTAGCCCCATGTCCTGGATGTGGGGGCCTCTTTTAGCCCCAAAACCACCAGCCGTGTCAACTCCTTGTGAATCTCCCCCACAAATTTTTAAAAGGGGTTTTTGGGCTTCACAATCTTCTAAAGGTTTGCAGTTATCCCTTTTTGTTTTGTGCCCCTTTTTCTATCCCGTTTTTTCCTTCCACCCCAAACTTTCCCGGTTTTATTTTTTGGTTTAAAAATCACTTGTAATACCATCTTTTTTAGCAATTACCATTTGTAACTTACCCTATTTTGTGGAGGGTTTTCAATGATTTGTTTTCTGGAAAACTGTCATTTTAAGCAGTTTTTTTCCCCATGATTGTTAACCTACTAAACCCGATCGGAGACCTTTTTAAAGCAGGGGGGGTAAAACTGGCGGCTCTCCAGCTTTGCAAACTACGCCTGTCCCCTTTAGTGAGTCTTTGTTTAAACTTTTTTTTTTTTTTTTTAAAAAAAAACTTTATTTGGTTTTTTTGGAAAACACTACGGTAACCAAGGGGAAAAATTTTTATCAGTAAACATAGTTTTGGCAACATGTCGAAGCCGGTGAAAAAAACAAAACAAAAATTGTACATGAAAAAAAAATTGTCAAAACCCCCAAAGAAACAAAGGGGCATCAGGGGAAATTTAGAAAGGAGAAAAGTTTACTTTTAGGAAGGAGACATGCCCGAGAAACCCGGGTTTTACGGGGGGCTTAAAAATGAGTTCAAAAGGGGTTTTTTGAAAAGTAAAAGGGTTATGAAATATGTTTTAAAATTTTATCTGAAAAATTTTAATTTTTAAAAGATCCCGCAAATGTATACCATTTTGCCCAAAATTTGTAAAATGACCAAGAGGAAGGTAATCTTTTGTATATGGGTAAAAAGTAATTTGCAAAATGAGAGCAAAAGGGTTTAGAGATGAGATTAAAAGAAAGGGAACAAGGAGTGCAAAAACCCAGCCCAAAAAAAGAGTTACGGACAAAAGAAAAGAAGGAGAAAAAGGGGGGAAAAGGTATTTTTTTACTGAAGATCGAGATCAGAAGTCAGAGGTCTGAGATCAAAAGGGACCAAGGGGACGAGCCGGGAATATAGAGTTAAGGCCCATTTAAAAAAATTTAGGGTGTTAGAAAAATGTAGGTACTAGATGATATAATATAATAAAAAGCACCCTAAAACTTTTCATGTGAAAGTGTGCTATTAGGGGGAACTCTTCACTGAGGGGCCCCACAGCGAAGCGAGATTATGAAGGAAAAAGCGAGAAAAAAGAAAGCAAAACCCAAGGCGAAAAAAGGGGGCAATATTCAAATTTAAGGTGAGTATGGGTTTCTTGAAGATCAAAAGAAGGAAAAATTTGGGCAGTTTTTGGGCCCCCCAAAAGCCCAAAAACAAAAACCAACGTGCGTTCTGGAATGCCTAGGGGGGCTAAGTTAGGGCTAGGTTAAAAGTCCTTGGGGGGAAATTTTGGGTCCCCGAATTTGGAAAATGTTCTTGAAACAAAAGACCCCATTTGCGGGGGAAACCCTTTTCCTTCCTGATGAAAGATGGAGGAAAAGGAAAGTTGAGCCGACCCAAGCGAAGTAAAAATTTGGTTCCAATTTGACTTTCGGAGATATTTGGGGGGGCCTTTGGGGAACCCCCTTTTTTTTTAAAATAGATCTTTTGCACCATCAGAAAAGGGGCATCCCCCGGTTTTGGGCCCGGCTCTGTCCTTTGCAATGTGCTGGTATGTAGCAGCAGACAGGAAGCTCCCCAATTTTGCCGAAAAGAAGCAGCAAGGGCCCTCTAGGCCCCCGGGGGGAGATTTGGAAATGAAAAAGAAATGAATTTCCAAAATTTTTTTTCCCAAAAGGTAGGGGATCGAGGGGCAATTCCGGGAACCCTTTGGGGGAAATTGCCCGGCTTACATAGCCACAGACGGACCCGTAGAATCGATGAGTCGAACGTGATACAGACAGGGCATATAAGGGGGTGTTTGCAAAATTTTAAAAAACTTTTTGCTCCCCCCCCAAAATTCGTTTGTTTTAAATGCCCCAAGGTCATTTTAAAAACCCTACGAGTTTTTTTTCCCCGCAGTAAAGGGCCTTTGGGTAAAAAAGTCTCGGACCCACGATTTTGATGGATTGGGGATTCCAGCTTTTTTTGGGGCAAAGGCATAGACAATTGACTAAATATATGGATAGGGTTATATTTTGTTTTCCTAAAAAGGCCCCTCTATCACCGTCGTGCAAAAACGAGTAATTTTTATTTTTAAAGTAGGGAAAGGGCAAAAAAAATTCTATTTGTAAAATTTACAAAAAATGATGAGAAGGCAACTCAAATGAGTAAGGATTTTTTGGAAGGGAAAGGGGAGATCCTGATCACAGTCATAAAATTTGGCTAAAAAGTCAAGTCCCTGGTTGTACCAAAAATCGAAAGCTGCATGTTGTTGAGAAAAGAAAAAGGGAAGGGTTTTGTGTTGAATGGGAAAAAAACGAAATACCCCGGGAAAATTCCTGGGTCAAATCTGCCCTCCCCCACGGGGAACAGTGTTTTCCCTTTATGAGTGGAAAAAATTTTAAAGGGAATGCTCGGGAGTGATTTAAAATTTTGGAGTGTAAAGGGTTTGACAGATCAAAAGGGGCCTCCCCATGCCCTGACTCAAGTTGGTAATTGGAGAACAGGGGGAGACGCTGGGAAGACCCAACCCTATACCCCACCCTTTAAAAAATTTGCAGGATAAATTTTTAAAGCCTAATTTGGGGAGGCCCAGAAAGCCCTAAATTTCTGGGGAAAGAAACAATTTAAATTTTGGGCTTGCGGGGGCCGACGCCCCCTCCATGGGAAAAATAGAGATCGCCTTGTTTAAACTTGACTAAAATCCGTATGTTTGGCAGGAGGGGGATATTTTTGGGAAGAGGGTAAAAAGCTTGGGAAAAAGTCGTCACTTTGAAGAGATGGGCTCCCCCGAATAAAGGGGAAAACCCGGCGGGTTTTTCCACTTTTTCCAATTCTCCAAAAATTTTTTGGATCATGGCGAAAAATTTCAGAAAATTTAAAGGGCCCGAGGTTTAAATTTTCCTTTTTTTTTCCCCAGATAAGTAATAGGGTTTTATTTTAATTTTTAAAATAGAGAGTTGCACCCCAAAAATTCGGGAAACCCCGAGCTTTTGAAAAGGGGGGGGAAAAACCCTACTTTTCGAAAAAATTTATACGGAGGCCCTGCAGCACCAAATTCGGGCCAAAAAACCTGCCCTGAATAAAAGGTTTAAAAATTTTAAAATTGGGGTTTGGAGGTGAATATTAATAATCGTCCGAAAATTAAGGGGCAAATTGCGGGAGATTCTTTTGACCAATTTGAATCCTTGGACCCCGTGAGTGAAATAACAGGAAAGGGGCTAAATTTTCTGGGAAGAAAAGATTAAAAAACGGGGGGGAAAAGGGACCCCCTTCCCTTTTTCCCTTATAGATAGAAAAAGGGTTGGATTTTTTTTCCCGCTGCTACTATCGGGGCCATTGGGGCAACATCTTACCCCTAAAATCAAATTGTGAAAATTTGGACCGGAAACCCAAATTTGGAAGGACTATTTTTGGCCCCAAAGGGAAAACGACATTTTCAAAGGCTTTTTAAAGCGTAAAAGAAAAAGAAACAAAAATTGCTATTTTTCCGGGTATTGGGTTGATTTTACCTGATGAAAAACTAAAACCCTTTTTGGGGAAATTTTTAAAGGGGGGCCGATCGCCCCTTTAAAAAACCCGCTTGAGGGGGGTAAAAAAAGGGGGGGGGTTTAAAATTTAATTTTGGCCCAAGCGGTTATTTAAAATTTTTTAAGAAAGGGGATCTTTGCATCTAGTTTAAGGGGGGAAAGGGGGACGATAAGATCCGGTTTCCGGGAAGGGGTCTTTCCCTTTTTTTGCTTTTAAAATTTAATAGGGGGCTTGTGAAGCCGAGGGGAGATAAGCCCATTTCCCCAGGAGGGAAATAAAAACCATTTTGTAGATTAGGAGAGGGGTTTTTAATCCATGATTTTTAAAAAAAATTCAGGGGGTTCCCCAACGGGAAATGGAGTTTTTCCTTTGGGCTAAAATCTAATGGGTAGACATATACCCGGGGGGGGGGGGGGGGGCTTGTGTTTATAGGGGATTTAGGGGGTTTGCAGCGCTATTGGATTTTTTGAGGTAGATTTACTCTGTCTAAAAAGGGGTTGTGCTTTTTTTCCCTGGTAAAATTTAGGCCCGGCCCCTTTTTTGCTTTGCATAAAAGCTTTCCAAAATAGATATGTTCCCCTTCCCGGAGATTTTTTTAATGTGCCCCCCCTGGAGTTTTTAAGAGAGGGGGAATTGGGGTTGGGGGGGGAAAAGGCTTCCACACAGGCGCGCCAATAATTTCCCTTGGTTTTTTCCCAAATCCCTTGAAAATTGTAAGTCAAGATGTGAAGGGAAAAATAATTTTTCCCTTTAAAGTGGTCCCCCCATGTGTCAAACTTTTGTTTAGCTTTCCCCCCAAGCTTTCCTGTGTTCCTGCGTTTTGGGATCGGCCATACCCACTCGTGCCCTGCCTAAAAAGGGTTTAATTAAGCCTCAGTAAAGTTAGGGCAAAATTCCCCTTTTTTTTAAAAACCCGGACTTTAAAGGAAAATGATTTTCCCACGAAATTACCGCCTTCCCCGCACCCCAAAAAAAATTTTGGGGGTTTGGAAACGGGGGGCCGCATTAGAAATTTGGAAGTCTGACCATGTGTCTTTTAAAATTTCTGGGCGGGGTTCCCGAAATTTTTTTTTTTCGGCCAAAAACGAAGGAAAACGGGCCCTAAACCTTTGGTTTTGGCGAAAAGGGGTTTGAAAAAATTTATAGTAACAAAAAATCGGGGAAATGATCCGAAATGGCTATTTTATGTAAAAGGGCCCAAGATTTCCAAATGATTCGTAGTACGGGGGTTTAAAAGAAAAAAGTAATCGATTCTAGATAAAAAAAGGGTGAAAAAGGGGAATAAAAAAGTGTAGTCTTTGCCGTTCCCGGAAAGGGGGCTAAGGGGGGCCCAATTCTGTAAAATTTTTTTATTTCCCTTTAAAGAAGCTACTGTAAAGTAGGTGTTGGAAAGGGAATCTAGAGGAGCAAGGGCCCGGGCCAACACTCTGGATTTTCCTCCTGCCCTTTCCTAACGGAGGTTTTAAAATCCCTCCCCCGGGCGAGAGGATTTTGAAAAAAGGCCGCCAGCCGCGTCCCAGAGGGCTTGAAAAAAACCTTTTTCTCGTCGGGGAGTTTGGGGGGCGTAAAATTGGAGAGAACCCGCTCCTTGGGGTCCCAAGTTTAATAGGGACTGCATAAAACGACCCTCAGTGGGAGGGTCCCTGGAAAATCCAATTTAGGATTTTTTGCCCTTTGTGTATAAAATAAAATACCCCCCGCTTTATTGTTTTTTGGAGGAGGGGGCCAAAGATCGGCCTTTCCCAAGGGGTTTACGCAAAGGGGGAAAAAAACCCCTTTTGGGGAAGATTGGGGTTTTTTTGGAGCAAAGCTATTACCCCGCGTAAACGCCGCAAGTTTCTTAGTTTCGCCCGGCGTTTTTGAGGGGATCTGAGGGCCCCTTTAAAATTCCCTGAAAAAAATAAGGTCATTTTAAAATGTTTTTTAATATATTAGTGAAAGGATAAAAAATTCTTTTCCAATTAGAAAAAGGGGGGAGGGGGGGCGTTGCTTGTTGGCCCAAAAGGGGGTGGTTGGGAACTTTTCTCAGAGGACAAAGGAGCTCCCCAAAAAAAATAGAGTTAAAGAAAGGGAAAAGGGAAGAAGAAGAGAGGCAAGGGCCCCATTTGAAGGGCCCCCAAAAAATCAAAAAAATTTTCAATATACCAAAAGGGGAGAAAAAGGACTTCCCCGTCATTTCCCAATGGGTGTTTTCACCAATACCAGCGTAACCGGGAATGGCAGGGGGGGGGACCCGCCCCCCCGGGGACCATTGCCCATTTGTTGAGGCGAGGAAGGGCGCCCCGCAAACTTATTCCCAACAAAGCTCCAACATCCCCCATCCACAGCAACGGGTGAATATGGCCCGGCACATGCAGGAGTAAGGGAGTAGTAAAAAAGGCCTTTTAGGAAAAATTAAAAATTAACAATGGAAAGGGTGTTTTCGAGGAAAAAACCTTCAAATCCCGAAATTTCAAAAAATAAACTCGTGGCTGAAAAAATCAATAAAATTTTTATACATTGGAAGTGTGAAAAATACCCGAAATAATAAAGGGGAAACTTTTCCCCAAATGAAAATGAAAAGAAAAAAACCAAAAAAACAAAAAAAAAGGAAAAAAACACATCCAATTGGGGCCCAAACGGACAGGAGTAAAGGCTGGGGAAAAAGTTGTGAAAAAGACCCATGGTTCCCCCAAAATCTTCAAGGCGGGCGGGGTTTTTGGAGGACCTTTGATTTTTGGGGCGTTGACGGGTTTTGGGGGGGGCTTTGGGGGAGGGCTGCATTTGGGCTCTAGGTCCACAATTCCTTTCCCGCGGGGGAATCCCCGCTCCCTTAGGTGGCTTGTAAATAATTTTGGGGCTTTTTTCAGGGAACAAAAATTTAGAATCCCCCGATGGTCAGTAAAAAGTAACGGGGGGCCCGGATATCCCAAATGTGAACTTTATTCCTTTTGGTAAAAAGTAGCACCCGTTTTCGGGAAAGCTTTCCCTTTACGTGAAAACTTTTCCCTTTTGGGAGTCCGCAAAAAAATAGCAATTTGGGGGCCCCAATTTGCAAAAGAAAGGGGGTTAAAGGGAAAGAGGTGAGGAACGCCCACGCGGTCAGCAAAATTAAGTTTGCGGACAATCACAAGCGGGGGCGCACCCCAGCCGTTAAAATGGGGGGCCCCCCCGATGGGCTTCTCTCCCCCTGGCAAGAAGAAAAAATAGGGCCCCCCAAAACTTCAGGGGGTCCGGCTGAGGGAGAGATAGGGAGAAACCTGTATTAAAAAATTCCGGAAGAACCCCACAATGGTTAAATTATTCCCCGTGGGTCGATTTTCCAAAATCATCGATTTTTTTCCCAAAATTTTTTGCCCGTAAAAACGATTGGAAATTTTGGGAGGACCCGTTGATTGAATGAAATTCCTTTTTTCTAAAACTGATATGCGTGCTCCCGCCCAGATAAAAATTTTGGGGGATGGTCGCGGTTAAAAAATTTTTTTAAACTGTTCAATGCCACTTTTGCAGCTCTTTATCAGCCTGGTTATGTTTGGAGCGGATAGAGGCACTGCCCGAGCTATTTGCACATACTGTCAGGGTGTTTCAGTTAAAGAAAATGAGTGGGGAAAGGGGTGGGGGATTGATGAGAGGCTCTGTCCCTAACCTTTCTCCCCGGGGTTTTCCCTTCTGGGGCCTGTGTCCAAAGCCCGTGACAGGGGATCGACGGGCCAAATTTTGGGTGAAGGGGGGGGAGAGGGCCCCATCCCTCCGCCCTTTGGGCCCCCGACTTTAAGGCCGGCTGCCCCCGTCAGAAGGTACCGGTCCATGCGGGGCCCGCTGCAAAGGAAAAGGGAAGGGGACCCCAGGGGACTGGGATAGCGGGGGTTCCCCCGGGGAGTAAAGGGAGGCTTTTTAAAAGGCCCGGGTTTCCCCGGGGCCCGGGGTCCCCGCGGGAAATTTCAGCATTTCCCGGCCCCCGGAACCCGGAAATCTTCATGCTTTTAAAATTTTTAAACTTGCAATGCCCCAAGGGGGTTGTAGGGTTTGGGAACAGCTGGAGGGGCCCCCAGTTTGACACCCCCTGATTTAAAGGCCCAAGAAATCTTTACAGGTGTTTTGGGGTTAATTAATTGATTAGAGTTGACAAACCCAAAGGGGGTTTTTTTACTAAAGCTGGAGAGAACCCAAAATTTAGGGCTTCCCTTCTGCATAAAAAAACCAATCAGCTTCCAGGTTTCATTTTCCAAAAAATTTTTATTGAACAAGCTGGGTTTGAAACGATTGGTTTCTATTCAGAAGGGGTTTGAATTTTTGGGCTTTCCCCCTTTAGTAAATAAACCCCCAAAAGTCTTTCAATATTAAACTTTTCAAAAATATTTTAATTTTCTGAGAATTTCTTTAATGTTGGGTTTTCCCCAAGCCCGTAAGGGCCCTAAAAAATCAAAATTAAAAAAAAATTTAAATCTTGAAATTTTAACCTCTTTGTGTAATGAATCTAAAAAAATATATGGGGTTTCAGTTTTTAATTGGAAATTTTTCCCGAAAAAAATTAACTTTTTGAAAATTATTCTCATTTATTGGGGATGCACCTGTACTTGACCATCCAAAAACCAAAATGAGCTTGTTTGGAAAAAACTTCCCCACCCCTTTAAAATTTAAAAAAAATGAGCAAAATAGAAAGAAAACCCCCCAATTGGTCAGTAATAAAAATTCCCGATAATTTAAAAAGCAAAAAACCCCCCTGCAGGGAAAACTTTCCACACAATTGTGGAGTGGGGTCTGGGAAAAAGGCATCCATTCATCCCCCAAGAGCATTTGCGAGGTCCCGGGTGGGTAATGTTGGTTGGGGGAAACCTTTAAATTGCATTCAGCATTTCAGATTTATCAAAAATGTTAAAAAAAAAATTGAAATTTAGGGTCCCTTTGAAGGGCCCTTTTTAAGTTTGCCCCCTTTTTTAGTCTATGTTTTTATGGGCTGGCTTTTTTTAAAGGAAAAGCGCTATGCTGAAACAAAAAAGTCTCTTTTTAAAAAAGGAAAACCCCTTTTTTTGGTAATTTTTTGTCAATGGTTTTTTGTTTAAAGGGTTTCTGGGGAAAGGCTTCTTTTTATGTAAATATTTAAAAATATTGGGTATGGTTTTAAAAAAACTGAAACTTTGTTAAATTTTGAGGGGGGGGGGTTTCCCCATTTCCTTTTTCCAAAATCTAATTTTTAAATTTCAAAAATGAGGGGAAAATTTAAACTTTTTTTAGTGCATGTGTCTGATATTTTTAAAAAAGGGAAAATTTTATTTATTAATCATTGTGTTGGGGGGGCTGGGGGGAACTTCGCAACAGATGGTCCCCTTTTTACCTTTATGCTTTGAATGCATGAAAAATAAAAGCCCTTCAGCCTTTAAAACCCTTTTTAAGCTACTGCAGCAATATACATGTCTGTTAATCTTATCCCCCAAAAAAAATGCTTAAAAGTTTTTCCATTGCTGAATAAAGCATGCAGATTAGAAATCATAGTGAAAGTAGAACACCAAGAGTACTTTACTGGACCTGTGGTGTTGGAAATTCGCTTTAAAAAATTTCCCCTTACCGTAGTCTCGCAGTTGGATGCGCAGAAACCCCCTAAAGCTTGCGAATCTCCTTACCACAATGCAGCAAAACTACACGATCCTCCCCATCCAACACTTTACTTTTAAAATTTGGGGGTTTTTTGGAGCTCCCTAACCTGGAAAGATCACACGACCCCTTTCAGGTTTGAGGGTTTTGAATTCAATAAGGGGCATTTCATTCCCCCCTTTTGGGTTTTTTTACAAAAACCACCCCCCCACATAAAAAGGGTAAAACCCCCCCCCAGAACAATGCAATGGGGAGGGGGCCAACACAGGATTACTTTCTGATTGGAGCATACCCTTTCCTATTACTGTCACTGGCCTCCCCCCCATGAGCCTTCTGAGGTCGCAGATTCCCCCCCTTCCCCCCCATGACCCCTCGTGGAGAGCAATCTCTTTTTTCAGCCCTGAATTTGTTATTCTCTGTCAAGCCCCCTAAAAATCAGTCTGTACCTGGATGGGCCCGATATGACTTTATTAAAACACTCCATCCAAGATACATTTAAATTTGGTAATGGGTTGTAAGTATGCAAAACCTCACGGGAGTTCGTCCGCTTGGTGCCTTGCGCACGGAGTCCTTTGGGGTACTATGCTGCTGATTTTGGGGATACGGCCCCGCGGTCTACTGCCAGCACATTCGCATCGAATGCCGTGGGGGTATACACGCCGTCTAAAGCGCAGATTGCCACTCATCCATTCCCCGTCTGAGTACTGTAATAAAATACTTTGTACATGGGCAGGGCCCAAATTGCAGCCTTCAGAGCTTTTAATTAACCCCACACGAAGACATAGAAAAACACAATATAAACACATTTAAAGTTCGCCCAACAATACAAAATTTCCTGACATTCCCTCCTGTTTTATCAATCCCCTATGCCCTTCTTGATCTTTTTCATTTTGAGGGTTTTGGATCTCAAAACCCAAAGAGCCTGTAGTTGCCCTGAGAATAAAGCCCCATGGGGGTCCCTTTTAAACAACAAGACCCAACCAGACCCAGCAAACGGCTTGTTTTAAGAAATGATCCTAAAGAGCTTTGGGAACCCTTCCACAGGAAGGCTTTTGAAAAAGACCACAAACAGATTGTGGATGAATAGGCTTGTGACCCCACGGTGGGGGGGAGACCAGCAACAGATTCTAAAAATTGCCCCTGAGACGGGCCCAAAAGGGGTGGTCTCGACCCAGACATTTTTTTCCAAATCGCAACACAAACCATGATGAGGCTTGAAGCTTCTTGGGGGTTTGGGAAGGGTTCTTCAGGGAGATAAATTGGGGAAAGCCAGGAGTAATCGTAGAGAAGGTGGGGGTTTGGTGAGGTTTTCCCGATCGTGGTTGGGGGGACCCCCAGGAGGGGCAGGAGATTTGGTCTCTGCCCGAGCTTGGCTACAGGGTCGATGAGGCAACGGGAAACCTCACCCGGCATATAAAAGGAGATAAAAAAAGAGAACATCGGGACAACTTCCCACTTCCTTAAAACCAAGATCCGATGGAAAACGGGAAACCCCCCAACCCTCCCAAACTCTTGAACGGATTCCAACCCTACTACTTAGCTCTACTTTCCCTGAATTTCACTAACTTTGTCCAATGGGCCGGGACCTTGTCATCGGTGTCTTCAACCAAGTAACCAAATCCCTCCGAGAACCCAAAACCCCCCTTTGGCGGCAAAAAGGTAATCAAGGGCCATCTTCTTGAAGTACTAAATTCCCATCGCCGTTTTTCTTGGGCAATTTCTCTACAGCCTTAGGGTCTCTTAAACTACATCCAAATGCGAAAAAATTGTTCAGGGCTTCAAAGTTTTCCCCATCCGTCCATGGGGGGAACCCAAAGCCCATCCCTGGTCGCCTCGGGAAAACACCCCCCGGGAACTACCCTGCCATCCCTTACCTTCTTGTGGACCATCAAATCTTCATGGTCCATACGACTTTAGGATGGGGTGGTAGTATAAGAGGGCACACGAACCTTTGGTTCTGGGCCATTTACTATAGGCGCCGCCACCTCAGAAAATAGTTATGGATGTAGCGCAGAAAGGAGGAGTTCCTGTTCGGCTAATGTTACTGAGCAAAAGTTGCAGATGGGGCGATTGTCCTAGTTTGCACATCACATCCGTCCTTAACACACGTGGTGTGGTGGTCAGTGTGGTTACTCCAAGAAGGGAAGTCTGGTTGGTCAGTTTGCAGTTTATACCTCCTCCACTGGTGGTAGTCCAACAAACTTGTTTCCTGTGCAAAGCTGATGTTAAAAGCACACCTGAGGGTTGCCAAGCTGTCCAGTTACCCTATAATGGGATGGACGAGTGTCCTAACCGGAGTAGAGCTATTTGGTGCTAAAACTGATGGTTACCTGCTAAAATGTGTCATTAAGTTCTTACAGAACAAATGTCTACGTGGGGGGGCTGACCAGGGGTCCTTTGCTTTTTCATGCCGACAGGGTGATGTCTATAGGGCGAATGATCAGCGGCCATTGCGGAATGTGATGAGCTGGGGTGGGGGCTTGAGCATACCAAACAGTTGGTTTTGTTTGGCGGGGTTCTGGTAAACGCGATGCATTTTAAATAAAAGGTTGGGGTATCTTACCGTCTTTCCTCCGTTCACACACATGTAAGGACATACAATCAAAAAGAAAAAGGAAAATGACACCCCTCATTCTTGGTGTAGCTGAAAAAGCTTCGTGCAGTGGCTTGCGTGCACCCAGTTGTCTTCGTTCCCTCGAGCTTGAGTGAGGTAGGTGTCGTTTCAGCTAGACTTGGTATGGTCCAGTGAAACCGTTTGGCTTCGAGTCCGGTTCTTTGATTGTTTCTTTAGGATGACCAAATCACCTGGCTTCAATAGAAAGAACCACCTGTTATTGCATTTGGATCGAGGGAGCGATTCGCGAACCCGATGGGTGTATTCTTCTGCAGCCTCCCGTTGCAGTGATTGCCAGTATCCTGACTACGCTGTGAATGCACAAAGACGACAACTGTTGAGGAAAGTACACCCTGTTTTGGGAGGTCCCCCAAACAACACCTCGTAGGGTGACAGCCCATGTGGGTGGCCGAGGGGCATTACGGATGGAATAGGGGGCAGATGGGGGGCAACTCAGGCCAAGGTTTGTGGATATCGGCCATGATGTTGGAGATCCGGTTTTTAAGGATTCCTGTTAAGACGTTTTCAAACTTTACCGCTACTTCTCGGGGGTGATATGGTTTTCGTGGTTTGTGTGTCGCTGTCTCCAGTTTTCACCAAAGAAAATGCAGTCGTGTCCTTTGGAAGTGAGTTTAGTAGTGGACCAAAGAAGACATGGTTAGCCGAATGAGGTCGTTAGTTATTGTTTAGTCGTGTTGCAAAATTCAGCAATGTCATTGCTGTCCTCCCCCCTTCTCCAATCTTTCCGGGACACAGGAAGAAGAGAAGCTGGGTTAAGGAATAGTGCATCGTTTGATGGTGAGGTTAGTGGGGGGTTAGGGAGGCTTTCCCCTAACTTCCTATGAGAATTTCATAGGAGTTACTTACCATGTGGTCACAGGGCGGAGGACTCATCAGGAATGAACTGCCACCGACCTTTAGCTAAATTGGGGACAGCTCCTCCTCATGATGCCCGTGTTTTGGTGGCACTGGAAGCACCTGGGTGGGGGCCTATCCTTCCTGTGACCCAGATACCCTTGGTTTTTTCGTGTGGGGTCTGGGACATAAGAACTTTGGCTTGTCCTGTTTTCTTTCTATCCATTTCCCTCTCTATTGCCGCAAGAGTGGAAAGGATAGCAGGGATAGACATCTCATTATATTCGGGTCGGGCCAGAACCAGCCTTTCCCGAATTTTAGTTCCGATCGATGCCTTCCAAAAATTTGGCCCGCAACAGAATGTGCGTCGCGGTCACCTTTACCCCTTCAGTTGGAGCATCAGGTCCAACTTCCAGATCTGCTTGAGACGGCGCCAGAAGCAGGCGCTTTCCTCATTAGGACCCTGGGTGAGCTTCATCATGTCCGTAGTAGAGATAACACCATACATTTCTGGAAGCTTTGCCTTTAGCTGTGTACAGAACTCTTTGCCCCCTGAAGTCATCTCTCATGAGTGGTTATAGAGCACCCTGCAATCACTGTACTGGCCACTTCCATGCCCACCTTAGCCCGCAGGATCTGCGCACAATCTGACCCGCTCATACCATAGCTGAACTGGTTTTGTCCAAACATTCGAGCAAATCCTCTCGGATTGACTCGATAGTCCAGGAGCTCAGCCAGAATAGTGCGGATCTCTACCGGGGTGAAGGGGACATGCCAAACTACCCGTTCCCCTAAAGTCCATTCCCCCTGTGCATTGGGAGGACCTTCAAATTGCTGCACCCTGACTGGATAGGCCTCGGTCCGGGAAGAGTGCAAGGGCTGGCCCAGCTTCATCGGTGGGCTTAGATTAACCACCTCGCTTACTGCACCTTCAGGTTTGAGGTCCCTCAAATCAGGGTATAGCTGGGGGGCAGGGGTCTGATCAGTGGATCGTAGCGCTTTGATGCAATCCGCCCTGTTTCTTAACCGGGTGTCTATTCCCCTTGATTCACAGATAGTCTGCAAATCGGTTGTTGAGTAGGCTTCATAGGTGGAAAAAGAAGGAGCTGGGGTGAAGCAGGGAGAAGGGAGAGGTAGAGAGGCTGAGGCATAGATACAGAAGACACGGAAGGTACGTCAAGAGTGACGTCACTAACAGAAGAGACAGGTGCAGTTATACTTATCTCAGCCACTGTTGTTTGTTCGGGAACCCCAGCAGACCCTGATCCTGCCTGCCTTAGTAGAGTCAGCCCTGAAAGAGCTTCCTCCACCTCTGACACTGGATCCTCCTGTTTTATTCCCTCTGGAGGCCAGGTATACATCACCTGGTTCTTCCGGACAGACACCAGTTTATGTATGCCCTGCTTCCCTAATCGGATTGACCTGTGAAGCCATAGGTGTGCGATCTCTAGTTCTGACGCCTGCATCCGTGGTTCAAATTCAGAGATGAATTTTTCCCACCTCCATGCGTCAAATGTACCTTCCCGAGGAATTTCCCATCTGGTACCCTTCAACCATTTATTCCACCTTTTGAGGGGTTCTGTAGACTTCCCCCCCAAACTCACCTTCATCAGTTGTGCAGCTGTCCTTACCCTGAAGAGGGCTGGTTCCCCCTCTCTCTTCATGGACTGACTACTGCCCATCGTGACTAGTCACTGGTATATATCCCGCATCCGGGTACCTGTTTACCCCCTGGAGCACTCGGTGGGATCCTACCGAGAGGCCTGATTCCACCCCTTTCCCAGCACAGCGTAATTTATGTGATACTTATCGATCACCCGAAGCGCATCAAGTGGCGGTCAGACTGAGAGCACACCTCCCACTCCCACAGCGCAATTTATGTGATCCTGACCACCCGAAGTGTTTGTGGTAACCAGGCTAAGCGTTACACTTCCCTGGACCGCCCACTCGCACAGCGTAATTTATGTGGTTCTCATCACCCACTGTGTTTGGCAGGCCACACCGCACAATGATGAAAGTGGCTTTTCTCTCCCTGCACACAGTAGCTAACACAAGTCAAAACAAAAGAGGGGTTCTTGGATGTTACTTCGGGTCACTGGTTGGCCGAAAAGCTGCTAACTGACATTTAGGAAATTTGTGTAAAGAAAAAAACTTTCCTAATACACACAGAAAAACCCCTTTTCAACCTGAAAAACCGTTAAAAAGGACAAAGTGGATCCTTATGAAAAAACACGGGACATTTCGCAGTAAAACAATTACACAGAGGTAAACCGAAAAACTGCGCCAAAAGTAACCTTGTTGCTGACGCAAAAATCACTCATACCAGCACCGCTAAACGATCTGCGCTACACACGCAATCTTCACTGCAACCACCTAAACCGTTTACACAAAAAGTCTGCTGGACGCGAAACACGTAATGCAGCAGCTTAAAACAAACCCGCTTTACAATAAAGAACTACTTTTAACAAGAAAAACACAAGAAAAACATAATCAGTATACAAGAAATCTATGTGCAAAAACCCAGACTTCACCATGCTCACTAAATGTGGAACACGCGAGGGAAAAACTCGCTTAACACACTTTAAATTGGCCGGCAATACGCAAATTTAAAGCTAAAATCAAACAACTTAAACTGTAAAAATTTGGATTAAAAAACACAAAATGGGTCAAATGCATATAGGAAACTTCATGCACATTGCATAGAGATTACTGCACATGTGGTAGTCAACAAAATGGCCACCAACAGGGAACACATGGCAGTCAACAAAATGGCCACCAATCAGGGAAAGCACATGTGGTTAGTCAAGAAAATGACCCCCCACAGTGGAGCACATGGTAGACACTAGAATGGCCCCCCACAGAGGAGCACATGGGAAAACTAGCCTCATAAATTGCCTCTAACCTCTTACATAAAACAGACTTTTGGACAGAACATACACTGGACAATTACACAACAATATGCAGCACACATACAAAACAATTTGTTATAATCACAGAACAGACATAAAACACCAACATATCACACTAACATGCACATGTAACAGAAAGGACCCCCTGCTGCATGCTTGCTGGGAGCAGTAGTACCGACAAAACACTGCACAGACTACATACACACAAAGATCTTACAACAGTTAACAATTAACCTAAACCTTTCAGCACTGTAATAATTACCTCACGTGGAGGGGGGTAGAGCAATTACCACAGTACCTACAACCCGCAAATACTTACCTAACACTATGCAACAACTTTTACCCGCTAAAACATATACCCGTTTAATTTTTGGTTGGAAGATTTTTAAACTTGACCAAATCCAGCCAACAAAACCCACCCCTCTGCTGCTCTCAGCAGAGACAAACCTCGTCTTTCACCCACAGATCAAGATTTTAGGACAAAGGTCCTTGCTAAGCGGTAATTCTTGTTAGCTAACAGAGAGCGAAATCAGCCACACGAACGCGCAAAAAGCGATCCTCTTAATGGCAGAGAGACCTGAAATGTGCCGGCATACTTTTTGCTAGTTCATGATGGCTCATTCCCCCCTCGTGCTCGGTTAGCTATCCCAGAATATGCGTTAGTATCCACCAGGCTCGCCAAACTGTCTTGGAAATTCGCTTTAACGAATTTCTCCTTACCGTGAGTACTCGCAGTTTGATGCGCAGAAATCCCCCATAAAGCTGTGCGAATCTCGCTTACCACAACTGCAGCTAAACTACACGATTCCTGCCCATCCAACTACTTTAGCTTCTGTTGAAATGTGGGTGTTTGGAGCTCCCTATACCTGGAAATGATCACACGACACCTTCAGGTTGATGGTTGAATTCAGATAAGGGGCAATTTTCATTCTCCCCTTTGGTTTTATTACAAATACACACACGCCCCCCCACATGAATAAGGTCAAACCCCTCCCACAGAACAATGCAATGGGGAGTGCCTATACACAGGATGTACATTCCGATTGGAGCATAGCCTTTCCTATTATCTGTCACTGGTCCTCCCCCATGAGCCTTCTGAGGTCAGCAGACTTCCTCCCCTTCCCCCAATGAGCCCTCTGTGGAGAGCATATCTCTTGTTCCAGCTCCTAGCAGTATGTTCATTCTCTGTACAAGCATTCCCTAGAAATATCAGTCTGTACCTGGATGGGCCCAATACGATCTTTATTAAAACACATCCATCCAAGATACAGTTCAGATTGGTAATGGGTTGTAAGATATGCATAAGCCTACACGCGGAGTTCGTACCGCTTGGCGCCTTGCGGCACGGAGTCCATGTGGTACTATGCTGCTGATATGTGGATACAGGCCCGCGGTCTACTGCCAGCGGCATTCGCATCGAATGCCGTGGTGGTATACACGCCGGTCTATAAGCGCAGATCTGCCATCTCATCCATTACCGAGCTGAGTACTGTAATACATACATTGTACATGCGCATGGCCCAATTGCAGCCTTCAGAGCTTTAATTAAGCCACACGAGAGACATATGAATAACACGAATATATGACACATTTAAAGTTCGACCAACAATACAAAATTTCCATGACACATGAAAGCCAGGCAGTAAAGGACAGATCAACAATGGCAGACTCCTTATTCTCTCATTTCAGTATTTTTTAAACTATGCCCCTGGATGTTTAAGAACAAACAACACTGGCTTTAATACTTACCTAGCAGTCACCCATTCCCCCACAGTACCTCTTATTTGCCATAAGATGTTATTTCTAGTTTAATAATGTCAATGATCAGCCCTCTACAATACACTAACAGTGTATTAATGCACAGAGTTCTCTTCATCATCCACAACCATCCACAGCCTGATGAAGCTCAAAGAGGAATATGACCCAGCATGTCACATGACCTGCCAGAAGACCATGCCAGAAGGTAAGTAAAAAAGCAATACATTCTGCCGAGGTGGTGACTGGCTCAAAGGGGTGAAATTTAGACTTTCAATGTGTGTTCTTAAATTATTTCTGTAATAAGAAACATACTTATTCTGTGCAAACATCTTGTAACTACAAATAAATAATATATGGGAACCACAGGCTTTTGAGGAAGTGTTTGAAGAAGGCTCAGACAATGTAACAGTAAGCACAACTAATAATAACATATCAAACCTTGTTTACCAAGCAGCAAATGTCAGAGTCATCTAAAGTTATTATAACGTGAATTTGCTGTATGTCATAAATCTAAAGTTAATGTGCTTAATGAATACGTACAAATGTCAGTCTTGAACCTGCACTCTGTTCTGCTATAATTTTGTTCTGTCTCTCGTCTTTTTTTTTAATCAGGAAAACATTTTACTATGCTCTTTTCTGCATCAGATAAACCAGTTGCACGCTAAATGAATACTGAATATTAAGTTCAGGAAGGTACTGCAGGAAAAGGGCTAATGGAAAAGTGATGCACTAATGGTCTGTGCATGTAATAAATGTTCTTTTTATAAAGCAAGTCTCTCTCAAAATTGGAAAGAATTCACTGTTTAAACAGGAAACTGTTTGTGCCAGATGCCATCTGGTGACAGTGTCTTTTTTCTAGAAATCATAAAGGGAGAGAACAAAATGCTTTGGTTCTAGGGTTAGTTATGTTTCTAAAATTAAGGGCATACAATATAGTGTTTGTGGCAGAAAATCTAATAATAATTACTATGTTAACATTTTTTTTTAAATCAGTTAAACTTTTTTTTTCAATTTAAATCATTCACATAATATAGCACCATTAAAAATAGAATATTACATCATCATTTGTTGATGGAGTTAAGAAACAGATATGTTTAGTGTTCATGCACAGTATGTTTGTCCTTGCACAGGAAAGTACCAAGTTCACTTTAATGCTAGCCCAACAGCTGTGGATATTTACCTTGCTGCTCTGTTCACCCAGTGAAGTAAACATACTGTTGGTGTCTGTAGGTATAATCTCTTAGAATATAATCAATTTTATCAGGGGCTCCCAGAGACCGGAGAACCTGAAATTTGGATACTCAGTTTTCTATAATGTTCCCTTCCTTGTGCAATTTAATGATAGCATAAAAATGGATGTGGCTCTGCCCCATCAACCCCATAGGATTGGTTATATATACATTTTGAGATGGCCAGCAATAACACCATTCTCCTCAGTAATTATCACCACCTAGGTGGGAATGCCGTACTCTGCCATGAGGGATCTGGTATTGCTCAGACATTGGGGAAAAGTCTTAATCTTACTCCCACCTGATTTATCTGGGTGGGCATACCTTCAAAAAGATGTCTGTTGTTACATTGAAACAGGAGTCTTATTTTTTTAACAACATTAGGGAGGTTGATTGGTTACTCTTCCAATTTCTTCTATATGTAGTCTCTGCCTAGCTTGTATGACCTTGCATCCTACATTTTTTTTAATTTTTCTGATGCTTGCCTTCTATTGGAGGCTTGCCTTTCATGGTTAGGCTTCCTATTGGTTGGTATTATACTCAAACAGCCCCCATTATCTTATATGAATTCTTGCACCATTTGGTCTTTGATGCTAGATCCACTTACCAAGGTTTCAGTGAAAGGGTTATTCTAAATGTTCTTGCTGACAGCATGGCAATAGACGAGCATCTAACATTACTAAAGCTTCTGTTATGAAATGACCTGCCAGCTTCCATTCTTGGGGGGCTGTGAAAATTGCCGCACACTCTTTGTTTTCTAGCAGTGCTCTTCCAATGTTCCCTGTCCAGTCAGAAATTGTTTTGGCAACAGATTATAGGGCATTTGCTGGTCTGCAAGCTCCTCTTGCTGCTATGCACGTTTGCTTTAGTTTCTATTGAAAATATTGTGGAATGTAACCATGTCTTCTATCAGGAGTGTGACATGTCTTGCACACTTTATTGGAGAGACATCTATGACTGGTGCTTGTAATAAGAATGCAAACTGGGCATCCAAAAAACTGGTGCGAGACAGGGCAGCCAGTGTACAATAGCTCCAGTGTACAGTAGCTAGAAAATAGTCCTTGCTGCACATCAAAATGCCCTGTGCACAGGATGTCTCATAGTCAGACTTGATAGCTCCAGTAAGGGACACCCAGTGCTGTGCAATACAGCACATGCCCACTATATTTATTCAGAAAAAGAAGACATGGGAGAAGATATGTCAGAGTTTCACACTGGACTGGGAAATCACAGGTTCAAGGCAGAAGTAGTGACAAATTCTTATGTGTCTGAGTGTTGACATGTGAATTTGTTCTGTAGAAACTGAAAAAAAGTATAGCACACAGCTGACATGTCCCCATTAGGTGCATTCACGCCAATTATATGCTATTCTGTTATCAGGGCATTTTACATAGCTTGTTTACTGTTAACTTTTATATTATGCTATGTGTTTGTCGTGGGTGAGTTTGGAATTAAAAGAAAAAAAAATCTTACACTTCTGTCTTCTATTTCTGTCTATTGAATTTTTAACTTTTCATAACACTATTTCCTGATAGAATGTGAAACACTATCAGGGGAATTCAAAAAGTGTGTTACAGAAAATTTTATATTCAAATTTTTCTCTGCCATTGCAACATATTCATACTGTTATTAGGAACAACCTGAACTGGCTGCAGGTGTCAGTAATGTAACTGACACAGACCCTAAAGATTACCTGATTTTGGCACTGTTTTAAGAGAAATACTGCCCAAAAATTTACCTTATTGCCATTCTGAATTCCCCTTTATGTTGTTTCAAATGTTTAGACTATATGGCTCCTATTCTCCAGACAACGATACCCATTTTCTTCTTTCATTCACCATCAGTTAGCTATCCTTTCCCCTCTCTTACCAGTTGTTATCCCTCCCTTCAATTTTCTCTGGATGGCCCATACTAGAATACTAGATATAAAGCCATTTATAACTCTGCCCCAAATTACATCAGCAATCTTGTCTCCAAATATCACCTAAACCGTACTCTCTCCGCTCCTCGTAAGACCTCCTGCTCTCTAGCACCCTTATCTCCTCCTCCCAAGCTCGTCTCCAGGACTTCTCCAGTGCTTCCCCCATCCTCTGGAACTCTCTACCCCAATTTATCAGACTATTGCCTACTCTGCTCCCTTTTAGGCGATCTCTGAAAACATACCTTTTCAGGGAAGCCTATCCTGCCCTCAGCTAATAATGGAATCTTTTACTCTTCCTACCAGTCCATCCCCCATAGTTACTACCTCTTGTACCACTAGCCCCTCCCTCCTAGTTTGTAAGCTCCAAGTAACAGGGCCCTCCTATCCCTCTTGTATTGAACTGTATTGTTGCTGTATTGTCTCCCTTTATATTGTAAAGCGCTGAGCAAACTGTTGGCGCTATATAAATCCTGTATAATAATAATAATCTCTTCTACTGAATACACAAGACATCTAAAGCGGAGGATGTACCCGCATTCTCTGGACAACATTGCGGGATGCACGGAGTTAGGTGTTTTGGAGATTGTGGTTGGTTTTTTTGGTTCTCTCTTTCTCATTGTCCCCTCCCTGCCCTCCTCTTCCTTTCCTTTTTTTTCCTTCTTGTACACTTAAACTCAATTAAATATTTATAACATGCTTAATAAACCTTCATGTGAGTTCTTGCATTGTTACCATAGCTTTCACTATTCATGTGTACAAGATTTGTCTTAATTTACCTTTTTGTGAATTTCCTTCATGTACATGAGCATTATTTTTTTTGTTATGTTTCACGGTAAAAATACGCTCACCACCACTTTAATTAGGCACACCTTGCTAGTACCGGTTTGACCCTCTTTTGCCTTCAGAGCTTCCTTAATTCTTCATGGTATAGATTCACCAAGGTGTTGAAAAGGAAATATTTCTCAGAGGATATTTGGTCCATATTGACATGAGTTACTGTTGCCTTTCTATTATCTTGAAACAAGTCTGTCAATTTCTCCCCTGACCTCTGACCATCAACAAGGCATTTTCATCCACACCACTGCCGCTCACTGGATATTTTATCTTTTTCATGCCATTCTCTGTAAACCCTAGAGATGGTTTGTGTGAAAATCCAGTAGATCAGAAGTTTTTAAAATGCTCAGAGCCAGCCAGTCCGGCCCCAACAACCATGCACATTCAAAGTCTCAGAAATCCCCTTTCTTCTCCATCATACACATACACATACACATAACAAATATATACACACACTGTTCAAAAAAAATTAAAGGAACACTTTTTAGTCAGAGTAAAGAATCAAGTCAATAAAACACCGGGGATATTGATCTGGTAAGTTAAGTAGCAGAGGGGTTTGTTTATTATTTCCAGCTGCTTTGGTGTTAATTAAATTAACAACAGGTGCACTAGATGGGCTCAACAATGAGATGAACCCGCCAAAACAGGAATGGTTTTACAGGTGGAGGACACTGACATTTTTTCCCCTACTCATCTTTTCTGACTGTTTTTGACTAGTTTTGCATTTGGCTAGGGTAATGTTCACTACTGGTCAGCATGAAGCTATACTTGGATTCTACAGAGGTTGCACAGGCAGTCCAACTTCTCCAGGATGGCATATCAATACGTGGTTTGCTCCCAGCACAGTCCTCAAGAGCATGGAGGTGATTCCAGGAGACAGGCAGTTTACTCTAAGCAGAGCTGGAACAGGGCTGTAGAAGGTTTTTAACCCATCAGCAGGACCATAACTGCTCCTTTTTGTGCAAGGAGGAAAAGGATGAGCACTGCCAGAGCCCTATAAAAGGACTTCCCATCAGGTGTGCCACTGGTGTGAATGTCTCTGACCAATCAATCAGAAACAGACTTCATCGAGGGTGGCCTTGAAGGGCCGGACCTCCACTATTGGGCCCTGTGTGGTCACAGAGCCCCGCACCATACAGCTCAATTGACAATTGCCATTTGAACACCTAGAATTGGGGCAGGTCTGCCCACTGGCACCCTGTGCTTTTCACAGATGAGAGCAGAATCACCCTGAGCAAGGGTCTGG
>CATNWA010002405.1:0-21446 GCA_951230385.1 Staurois parvus | reverse complement strand
CACCCCCCCCTTCCCCCCGGACATTTCCCCCCTTCCAGTCCGGAACTTTCCCCCCTTTCCGCCCGGCATTTTCCCCCCTTCAGCCCCCAATTTTTTTTTCCCCCTTTCCCCCCATTCGTCCGGACACTTTCCCCCCTTCCTGTCCGGACACTTTCCCCCACCTTCCAGTCCGGACACTTCTAAACCCCTAAAAACCTTCTCAATTCTAAACCTCAGACTTCTATCTAAACTTACCCCCCCCCTTCCGGTACCGGACACTCTCTACTAACCCCCGCTTCCCGTTCCGTCATGACAACTTCTTCACAATTCATCCACCTTCCCTACCAGTCAGGACACACTTACCCCCCCCCTTCCGGTCCGGACTACGTTACACCACCCGCCCCTTCGGTCCACACACTTACACCCCCCCCCCCTTCCCGTTCTCTGACACGTTACCCCTCCCCTTTCCGTTCCGATCACTTACCCTCCCCAACCGCTTCCCAGACATCCGACAACACTCCCCCTATTCCTCCCTTCGGTCCTCTACCAACTACCGGACGCCCCTCTTCCGTGTCCCGGACAACTTACCCCCCTTCCAGTCCGTACACTTTCGTTACCCCCCTTCCTGTCCCGGACACTACTTTCCCCCCCTTCCAGTCCGGACACTTCCCACCCCCTTCCAGTCTCCCCGGACCCTTACACCCCCCCTTCCAAAACCGTGACCTTACCCCCCACCCTTCTCGAGTCCACGTGACTCTTCCACCCCCCCCCTAGTCTGGATCGCTGGATCACCCTTCCTGGCAACTCAACCCACCCCTTCCTAGTCCGGAAACTTTCACCCCCGCAGTCCTGTCGGTTCCATTAACCCCCTTCACGTTACACCCCCTTCCTGTCCGGACACTTACCCCCCCCCCTGTCCCGGTCCACTCCGTACGACCTTCATCCTGGACAATCCAACCCCCTTCCTTTCCCAGTACGGACACTTTCACCCCTTTTCAAGCCGTCCGGGACACTTTAACCCCACTTCTAGTCCGGGTTGTAGCGAAATGGGGTGGGGGGGGTGGGAACCCCCCCACCCCTTGTCACCACGGTTAACCCAAAAGAATTCCAGTCCAGACACTTTCACCCCCCCCCTTCCGTTTCGAAGACACTGTACACGCCCCCCTATCCCGGTACCGGACACTTGTTTCACCCCCTTCCGGGTCCGGACACTTACCCCCACCCCTTCCGGTCTCCGACACTTACATGAAAAAAAAGCCCACCCAAACGTTTCAGAAAAAAATCCCGGACACTTTTCCCCCCTTATAACAGTTTTCGGTGCACATACTTATCCCCCTTTTCGTCCGGAATACTTTCTACTTCCTTCCAGGTCCGGGACACTCTTTCTCCTTCTATCTTAGTCCATGACACCTTTCACCCCCTTCCGGTCCGGACCTCTTTCCCACCCTCCTTCGGAACCCCTGCCTTTCCATTTCCGTACACTTTTACACCTTCAGTGGCCCGGAAATGTATTCCATCACCCTTTCAATTCCGTAAACTATTTACACCCAAAAAAATACGATAACAAAATCCCACCTCCTAAAAACCCCCACACTTTCACCCCTTCCTGTCGCAGGGAGCAGCAATCACCCCCTTCAGTCTGAAAACCACCCCTTCTACGGTCCGTACAACTTTCACCCCCCCCTTTCACAGTCCGTACTACATTTTACCCCCTTTAGGATCAAAACTTTGACCCCCTTGCACTGTTCGGAACACTATTCACCGCCTTCCATGTCCGGACCACTTCCACCCCCCTTCTATGTACGGGGAACACTTTCACCCCTTCAGTCCTGACCTACTTCCCCCCCTTTCTTTCCGGTATACTTTCACTCCCTTCCAGTATGGGACACTTTCCACCCTTCCAAAATAAAAGCAGACCACTTTTCCCCCCCTATCCTGTCGGCACACTTCACCCCTTCCATTCCAGCTTGTTTCTTTCCGGTCCGGACACTTACTACCCCCCTTCCATTCCGGGAACACTTTTTTTTTTTCCTGCATACTTGTAAGACCTAACCCCCCCTTAGCCAAGTCAGGACAAGTGTCACCCCTATAGTCCTGTCAGGACAACTGTTCCAACCTTTACTTTGAGGGACACTTTCCCCCCCTTCCAGCCCGAATGGAATGTATGTTTATTTTTAATATTTGTTCCGGACACTAATAATATACACGGGACTGATCCGATGTCCGTGACACCTTTCACCCCCTTCATAATAACGGCATACTGTCTTTATTACAAACCTCTTCAGTCAAATACTTATACCACATAAAAATCTTTTAATCCGGGCACTAATAACCCCCTATTACCTTATAGGGATAACTATATATTTATACCACTAAATGTACCGGACTACTAACACCAACCCATAAAGGTGCAGTAAAAAGTCAATCATTTCTGTCCGGACACTTTCCCTATCTTCCATTCCGGATCCACTTTTCCCCCATTCCAGTCCGGACACATTCTACCTTTTCTTAGTCAGGATCATTTTCTTTCCCTTTCTACTCCTTACCTCATTTTTCTCCCCTTCAGTCTGGACACTCTTCCCCCTATTTCCAGTCCGGACACTTCTCTCATCATCCTAGTCTTGATACTTTCACATCCCTTTCAGTCCCGGATTTTTTTACCCTTTCTTTACCTTGTCCGGGATACTTTCTATCCCTTCTAGTCCGGACACTTCTCCCACCTTCTCAGTACTTCTCACTTCTCCCCTTCCTCGTTCCGGAACACTTTCCCTTCATCCTAGTCTGGACATCTCGTCCTCTTCCAGTCACGTCTCCTTCTCAACTGGCTCCATGACTCAGATCTCGGACATCATTTTCCCCCTTCCACCTCCTGTCACTCTCTCACCCACATTATCATTTTTTTTTTTTCCAAAAATAATTTTATTGAAAAATAAAGCAGAATGGTAACAAATACAGGTTACATTCAGCTATTTTTATATCATTGTTTATGTTTTTTTTTTTTTTTTTTGCATACTGTAACCCTAGCAGTACAGTGTCACCATAGTGACACTGTACTTCTTGTGGGGGGTGAAGAAGATGTATTTATTTTTATTTTTTTTACACTGATTGCTTTTACACCCTTAAAGGCTGTAAAAGCAATCATTTCTCCTTCTCTCTGGCTGCATTCTTGCAGCCATTGAGAAATACTGTAAGAGCTGTGATTGGTCACAGCTTGTTACATGGTACAAGGCTGTTGTGAATAGCCCTGTACCATGTGCTCTCTGTGATCAATCACAGATTTCACAAGTAGTAAGCAACAGGGGCGAACTGACAACTTATGGGGCCCCCGGGCAATAGGGGATTATGGGGCCCCTGTGTCCTTGCCCACAATCAAACACACCCAAAAAAGCCTATGAAAGGTACCAGGGGCATCTCATGGGGCCCCTTACTGACCCCGGGCCCTCGGGCAGTGCCCGAGTTTCCGAATGGTCAGTCCGCCCCTGGTAAGCAATGATGTCAGGAAATGACATCTTGTTTATTACTATTCATGTGATCACTGATTGGCCAATCAGTGATCACATGAATTGGGACCTCACACAGAAGTCCCGTACAGAAGTCGGTGTTCGACCGGATCGCGGTGCCGCGCGCTTCTAGGGAGAGCGCATAGGCAGGGAAGTGGGGAGGGCGTTTATAAAACGGCCACCTGACCCTACACTGCTCTTGCCTGGCCATTTATATACATGGGCCGGACGGGAAGTGGTTAAATTCCTATAACATCACATGATAACAACAAAATTGTCACAAGAGCTTCAGTTGTCTCAAAGAAACTAGAAGAGTCAAAGGATAAAAATGATGGTAAATCTTCTGTTTTATTTTACTTTACTATATATAAAGTTTTACACTCATACGTTACTTAGCAAGCATGGACTTAAAATATAACTAAAGGCAAAACTTTTTTTTTTTAGTTTTGGATAGAATGGAGAGGGATTAGAATCCCTGTAAGTTTCTATTGCTCTCTGCGTTCCCATTAGGGAGATTCACCCTCTGTGTTTGTCCTGTTTACCGTTATCATCCACTCTTCACACTCCTCGCTTAGTGGAGTCTATTAGGCTGTATAAGGATTTACATGATTTTGAATTTCAAGATCCAACCAGAGCCATTGAATGGATTGGTAAGAAAAGAAAGGGTCCACCTTCATTTTGCAGCAGCAGTTCAAGTTAGATCTTCTGGCTGTTTCTTGGCTCCTTGATGTGATGTGCATATTTGCTACTTACCTGTAGCTTTCTGGTGAGTTTATATCTGGCAGAGGTGGTGGATTTCCTCACTGGATCATAATCAAAGTTTATCCTTCACCGCGATTGCTGTGCCCTGTAATAAAATATATATATATATTTTTTATGGCCTCTAAAAATATAAAAATATGACCTGATCCTCCAGGGATCTATAAATGAGTGAACTGATCCTAAATGGATCCCAGGTGTACACAGTGAATGTTGAACCACTCAAATGATGGTAATTTCAGATTTACCAATACTGATCGTATGGTATACACCCTGTTCCAAATTATTATGCAAATTCTATTTAAGTGTCACAAAGATGAAATATTTTGTTTTTCAGTGTAACTCATGGATGGCATTGTGTGTCAGGGCTCTTTTGATCACTGAAAACAATCTCGGACACCTGTGATAATTAGATTGGCCGATGAGCCCAATTTAAGGAAAAACTACTAAAGAGGGGGTTCCACATTATTAAGCAGAGCACCATTTTCAATCAATATGGGGAAGAAAAAGGATCTCTCTGCTACCGAAAAGAGTGAAATAGTTTGATGCCTTGGACGAGGTATGAAAACATTAGATATTTCATGAAAACGTAAGCGTGATCATCGCACTATGAAGAGATTTGTGGCTGATTCAGAGCACAGACTGGTTGGTGCACATAAAGGCACATTGAGGAAGATTTCTGCCAGATCCATGCACCTGCTCACCTGTTACCTGCATCATGGTCTTCCAGGTCTTCACCTGCCATCTGTCACCGCAGATCCATCAGGCACTCGTACCCCTCTCAGCTCGATACCTCCTGTCTACCCTATCAGGGGTCCCGAACGGAGTGGTAAGAGGACGCCCTCTCTCCACATCAGGCTCCACCACCAGGTACGTTACACCAAGAAACTCATTTTTCTAAGATAATCACCTCACTTTCTTCCATAAAGCCTATAATCAATTCTTTTACACACTCTCTCCCACTAAAACGAAAGGAGTCGCCATTTTTCTCCCACCACTCCATGAAGTCCAACATGTATACAAGGATGTTGATAGTAGATTTATAATCATTAAAGGTTATTTAGCAGGTAGGGAATTAACTATTGCCAATATATACGCACCCAATGAAACTCATGCACCATTTTTCTGACTTTTTTTATATAATACAAAGATACAACTCTTCTCATATTTTTCTAGGCGGAGACTTTATTTTAGTCTCACAACCTCAATTAGACCGGAGTGAGCAAGCACAATGTTCTAAAGCTTTCTCTAAATTCATCTGTACACAACTTAACTCACTTCAACTAGTTGACTCTGGGAGAGCCTTGAACATCGGCGCTCGGGAATACACATTTTATTCACACCCACAAGATACGTATGCACGCCTTGATTATATTTTTTGTACTCCTGTTATCCTGTCAAATTCACAAAGTTTTTATTCATCTCTGTCCATGGTCAGATCATCATATAACTGTACTCACTACAAATATAGAGAAAGGTCTCTCTCCGATTCTTTATTCCTGGAGACTCAATAAATCTTTATAAACTGATGCTATTTGCCGATAGGAAATCACCTCGGCTATTGAGGAATATTTTCAATTAAACTCCACTCCAGAAGTTATCATTACAATCAGGGGCGGACTGACAACTCATGGGCCCCCGGGCAATAGGGGATCATGGGGCCCCTGTGTCCTTGCCCAAACTCAAAAAAGCCTATGAAAAAGGTACCAGGGGCATCTCATGGGGCCCCCTACTGACCCAAGGCCCTCAGGCAGTGCCCAAGTTTCGAAATAATCAGTCCGCCCCTGATTACAATCCTCTGGCTAGCACATAAAGCATTCATAAGGGTCCACGTAATTAAATTAGCAGCCAACCATAACAAAAAAAATATGCAAAAAATATTAAATCTTACATGAGACCTAAATAAAATATATAAAACTCATTTTAACACTCATGACTCTCTCATCGCTAGCCTAATTTCGTAGAAACTCTCTGAATTAGACTTCTTTCTTACAAAGCTGAGATTCCTTTTATCAAGTAATTCATATACTACTATGTTTGCTCGGAAACTCAATCATTCATTAAATCCCCCTCATATATAAATAAAGAAATCTTTTGGGTCAACTGGTCACACACCCACAAGACGTTCTCACAATATTTCAAAAATTCGATTTGGATCTACTTGCTAGTCCCACCTCTCCTATTTCATCTTCTGCACTTTCCTGGCTGGCAAATATTCCCATTCCTACTACTGCACAAGAACAAAAATTAAATGCCCCAATGCACTCCTGAAGAAATTCTTCATATACCGTATTTTTTGCTCCATAAGACGCACCTAGGTTTTAGAGGCAGAAAAACAGGAAAAAAAAAATTCTGAACTAATGGACTGCAGACACAGCACAGAATGCGGACATAGTACAGGAGATGACCGGAGAATGCGGACATAGTACAGAGGACACAGTATGACCAGAGACTGCGGACAGTACAGGGGATGACCAGAGACTGCGGACACGGTACAGGAGATGACCAGAGACTGCGGACACTGCGTACAGAGAGATGACCAGAGACTGCAGGACATAGTACAGGAGATGACCAGAGACTGCGGACACAGTACAGGAGATGACCAGAGAGATGACCAGACTGCGGACATAGTACATGAGATGACCAGAGACTGCGGACACAGTACAGGAGATTACAGGGGACCAGAGACTGCGGACATAGTACAGGAGCGGACAGTGCAGACCAGAGACTGCGGACATAGTACAGGGGATGACCAGAGACTGCGGACTGGCGGAGACAGTACAGGAGATGACCAGAGACTGCGGACAGTACAGGAGATGACCGAGACTGCGGACATAGTACAGGAGATGACCAGAGACTGCGGACACAGTACAGGAGATGACCAGAGACTGCGGACAGTACAGGAGATGACCAGAGACTGTGGACATAGTACAGGAGATGACCAGAGACTGTGGACAGCACAGGGATGACCAGAGATTGCGGACCATAGTACAGGAGATGACCAGAGACTGTGGACACAGTGCAGGGGATGACCAGAGACTGCGGACATAGTACAGGAGATGACTGCTGCTGACCTTTGGGGAGGGGGAGGGGAGCTGGTACCTGAATTTGACAGGTACCCACTCTTACTTTTGCGGAGTTGTTCTTTGATCTTACCTGTTCCTCTATCCAGCCGCGCACTGTCTTCCCGGCTTCTGTAGTGTGGGCGCTCGGCATGACAGCCGGGTGCCCAGTGCGCATGAGCGAGAAGCACTTGCGCTTTGTGATTGGTCCTGTGGCTTCTGGGATCTGTCATGTGTCCCAGGTACCGCCTTACCATTCACAAAAAGCACAGGGTACATTCTGCCACTCATCTATAGAGAGAGTTAGGTTAGAGTCTGATTCCCATTTTTGCATAAAAGTTTAACCACTTCCAGTCCTGACACTTTCCCCCTTCCTGCCCAGGCCAATTTTCAGCTTTCGGTGCTATCACACTTTGAAGGACAATTGCGCGGTCATGCAACACTGTACCCATATGAATTCTTTAGCATTTTTTTGAGACAGATAAAACTTTATTTTGGTGGTAGTTATTCATCACTGGGATTTTTAGTTTTTTTGCTATATAAATGAAAATGTCCAAAAATTTTGAAAAAAAGTGTTTTTCTTATAAAATTTTTCAAATAACTATTAAATAATATATCTTGGCCAAAATGTATTCAGTTATCTCTTTAGTAAAAAAAAAAACCCAAATTAGTTATAACCAAAACTTATAATTTTTCAAAATTTTTTTAAATTTTTTAGTTATTTTTTTATATTATTATTTATGTGAGTTTTTTTTTTTTACCATAGTGACACTGTACTACTTGTGGTGGGTGATGAAGATTTTTTTTTTTTTTATTTTACAGTGATTGCTTTTACACCAGGAGCAGACTGACAACTCATGGGGCCCCCGGGCAATAGGGGATCATGGGGCTCCTGTGTCCTTGTCCAAACTCAAAAAAGCCTATGAAAAAGGTACCAGGGGCATCTCATGGGGCCCCCTACTGACCCCGGGCCCTCGGGCAGTGCCCAAGTTTTCAAATGGTCAGTCCACCCCTGCTCATGCCAACCTGTCTGGGACCAACAACCAAGTCACTCAAATCCCCTTTCTTCCCATTCTGATGCTTTTTTGAACTTCAGCAAGTCGTCTTCACCTCATCTAGATGCCTAAATGCATTGAGTTGCTGCCATGTGATTGGCTGATTAGCAGTTTGTGTTACCAAGCAATTGAACAAGTGTACCTAATAAAATGGCTGGTGAATGTACACTATTTTGCCAAAAGTATTGCAACCCTGCCTTTACATGCACATGAACTTAGTCCGTAGGGTTCAGTATTGAGTTGGTCTAGCTAAGGTTAGCAGTAAAAAACTAGATATTAGCTTGAATCCTTCCACACTCTACCTAAGACTGAAGAGAAAAACGTACATGAACTTCAATAGCATCCCAGTCTTAGTCCATAGGGTTCAATATTAGGTTGGTCTACCATTTGTAACTATAACAGCTTCAACTCTTCTGGGAAGGCCGTCCACAAGGTTTAGGAGGTGTCTATGGGAAGGTTGACCATTCTTCCAGAAGCGCATTTGTGAGGTCAGGCACTGATGTCAGACAAGAAGGCCCGGCTCGCAGTCTCTGCTCTAATTGATTCCAAAGGTGTTCTATTTGGTTGAGATTGGGACTCTATGCAGGCCAGTCAAGTTCCTCCATCCCAAACTCACTCATCCATATCTTTATGGACCTTGCTTTGTGCACTGGTGTGCAGTCATGTTGGAACAGGAAGGGGCCATCCCCAAACTCTTCCCACAAAGTTGGGAGCATGAAATTGTCCGAAATGTCTTGATTTGCTGATGCCTTAAGAGTTGGGGGCCAAGTCCAACCTCTGCAAAAACAACCCCACAAAATAATCCCCCCTCCACCAAACTTTACACTTGGCACAATGCAGTCAGGCAAATACTGTTCTCCTTGCAACCACCAATCCCATCAGAATGCCAGACAGAGAAGCGTGATTCATCATTCCAGAGAACACGTCTCCACTGCTCCAGTCCAGCATGTTTTACACCACTGAATCCAACGCTTATTATTGCACTTGGTGATGGAAGGCTTGGATGCAGCTGCTCGGCCATGGAAACCCATTCCATGAAGCTCTCTATGCACTGTTGCTGTGCTAATCTAAAGACCACATGAACTTTGGAGCTCTTTATCTATTGACTCTGCCTATAGTTGGCGAGTTCTGCACACTGTGACACTGTGCATTGACCCCGCTCTGTCATTTTACGTGGCCTACCACTGGGTGGCTGAGTTGCTTTTGTTCCCAGTTGCTTACAATTTGTTTTAATACCACCAACTATTTAGGAAATTTCACGGCTTTAAACCTGAAATAAGCAACCTTGCAATCGAGAGCTCCAAATCATATATTTATTAGTGAGAATACAGCTGTATGGGAGCACCCATGCTCTGCCTATCAGATGCTCTGCTTGAGTTGATTAGACTTCACACTTTTATAGGGTTTCCTTAGCACATGCTACACCCTTCATTGCTTATCAGTTTACAACACTCA
Organism: Staurois parvus; assembly: GCA_951230385.1. NCBI lineage: Eukaryota > Metazoa > Chordata > Amphibia > Anura > Ranidae > Staurois > Staurois parvus. The sequence goes on along the minus strand of CATNWA010002405.1, from coordinate 11,636 downwards.
TGATGTATAGTGGACCTGTCTGCAACACTTAATTAGTATAGTGGACCAATATACATTATTCAAATGTGGCTGAATCCACAAAAAAAACTGAATACAATATATATTATATATTATATACATTCCAAATAAAATTGAATATATCTATATACAGTTGCAAGAAAAAGTATGTGAACCCCTTGGGATTACGTGGAGTTTTGCATGAATTGGGCATAAAATGTGCTCTGAACGTCATCTAAGTCACAACAATAGAAGAACACAGTCTGCTGAACATAATACTACACAAACATTAGATGTTGCCATGGTTTAATTGCACATAACGTGTAAACATTCACAGTGCAGGGAGGAAAAAGTATGTGAACCTTTGGACTTAATAACTGGTTGACCCTCCTCTTGGCAGCAATAACCTCAACCAAACGTTTCCTGTAGTTGCAGATCAGACCTGCACAATGATCTGGAGTAATTTTGGACCACTCCTCTTCACAAAACTGTTTCAGTGTAGCAATCGCATGCCTAGGTGCTTGATTGTATACACCTGTGTCCATGGAGGTAATTGGAACAACTGAATCCAATAGTGTGGAGGGCTGGCCCAATACTTTGGCAATATAATGTATATATCTGATGCTCATTCCACTGTAAGCATTTGTGAGGTGTTTGGAAAACAGTCTTAAAGTATTCCAGTTCTTCTCATGAGTTATAAAATGTAACATAAAATACATCCTACTGGGGGCGCATGCGTGGCATCCCAAGATGGCTGACACGTGAAGGGTGAGCTCCGCTGATCCTCAGCCTTTACTGATCTCCCGCTACCCCTCCTGCAGCAGTCACAGATCCTGGAGTGCTCTCCCCCAGGTCAGGGCACCCACAGGCACATCTATGGGAAAAATTGGGCGTTAGAAGCTACCCACCCACGCTGCCTCCTCCGGATCCCAGGCCTTCCATGCTGGATTGCTTTTTTACTAGGCCTGCATCCCTGGCCTCGAGTATTTGTGGTGGTCTGAGTGAGTGTTCCATGGGTGCTCGTTTAAAGAAGGCCTCTGTTTATGCTAGACAATTTCTCTTACGCCAACTATCCTTAACCGAATGACGACTTCTGGATAACCCATCTATACCTCAGCTGCAGACAGTTTCCCATATACGTGACCAAATCAGGGCCCTTGAACTGCATAAAACTGATCAGTCTCTCGCCTTTGAGTTTTCCAATAAACCACATCGCACATGCTCGTGACCAGACTTAAATCTCAAACATCCCCCTCATTACCGGGCCACCTACTCCAGCCCGATGGTAACACCACATATGACCCACATGTTATGGCTACAATATTTGGGGAATACTATGAGAAGCTTTATAATTGCCTAACCCCTGATATTCACCCTCCCCTTCAGATGGATTTTTTTGACGCTTTTTTTTACTTACATTTGCCATGTTTGTCACCTTCCAATGTTACAGCTCTAAACGCGAACATTTCCATTGAAGAATTATTGGACGTTGTTAAACACCTTCCTACTCACAAGTCTCCAGGACCGGACAGTCTCCTTACTCATATTACAAGTCCTTTATAGGCATTTTAGCCCCCCATCTTCTGACTTTGTTCCAGGATCTCCTGAAGGGGTCGCACCCACACGATGACTTTAAACGCCCATATATTTCTGTTATCCCTAAGCCGGATAAGGACTATTCCCTCCCAGATAACTATCGCACTATAGCCTTATTAAATTATGACTACAAGATTTTTATGAAAATACTGGCTAATAGACTGGCCAAATGTACAGTATCTCCAAGCTTATACACAGAGACCAGGTGGGCTTTGTCCCAGCTAGACATGTAGCAGATAACACCAGGAGGACCATTGACCTGATTGACCTTGTCAATAAGTCCCCGAATCCTACTCTCTTGTTGCGCTTGAACACCAAAAAAGTGTTCGACTGATTAAGTTGGTCATACATGTTTTTAGTCTTAGAGAGATTTGGGTTTAGTGGTCCGTTTGTAGCTGCTTTGAAATCCCTTTACTCCACCCCCTCTTCCCAGGTCAAATTAGCATCATTCTTATCCCCTTCATTTCAGATGTCCAATGGTACACGCCAGGGATGCCCACTTTCCCCCTTGTTGTTTATTCTCTGTTTGTAACCCTTGGCTATAGCTATCAGATTCAACCCGGATATCCATGGGATACACACTCATACTAGTGACTTTAAACTGTCTTTGTTCACTCGTGATCAGGGGCGGACTGACCATTTGGAAAATTGGGCACTGCCCGAGGGCCCGGGGTCAGTAGGAGGCCCCATGAGATGCCCCTGGTACCTTTTTCATAGGCTTTTTTTGAGTTTGGGCAAGGACACAGGGGCCCCATGATCCCCAATTGCCCGGGGGCCCCATGAGTTGTCAGTCTGCCCCTGCTCGTGATATATTGCTGACACTGACGGAGCCCCACACTACTCTACCTGTTTTGCATTGTACCCTACAGCTTTTTGGTGCCCTGTCAGGTTGTAAGGCTAACGCATCTAAGACTGAAGCATTACCGCTCCACATACCGCCTACTATTTTATCTTCTCTTCAGTCAAATTATCCATATCGATGGTGCCCTCACACCTTAAGGTATTTAAGTACCAACCTTACCTCCCCTTACCATTCCCTTTATGAAGCTAATTCCCCCCCCCCCCCCCCGTTCCATGCTATTTCTCAATATTTAAAATCCTGGGACACCCTTGCCATCTCCTTCCTTGGCAGGATCAATGTGTTAAAAAATGACCATATTGTACCAGTTTGAGATGCTTCCTGTTTCTATTCCCATGTCCAAGTTGCGTTCCCTTCAGAAATCCTTCCTCCACTTTATCTGGCATAATAAATATCACCAAATTGCCTGTACTGTTCTCCTCTCACCTCGATCTAGGGGGGGTCTGGGGTCCCTGACCTTGTGTTGTATTACTTGACTACTCACCTCTGTACTCTTGTCTCATGGTCCTTCCAGTGCCCCCCTAATAAATGGGCTGAAATTGAATGCCTGCAATTGCGTCCAATGCACCTTTGTTCTCTACTCTGGTCTATGACCAACATTAAAATCACCTCCCACAAACACCTCCTGCTTGGATCTATGCAATTCACGTTGTCTATATGGAGGCGGTGTAGGGATAGATTTGTCCTGTCTTCTTTGTGTTCCCCCCTGACCAATGTCATATTTAATCCTAGTCTCCCAGATAGTTTAGCCCCTTTTCTGAGATCCAAAAGGCTACTCATATGTCACCTCACCAGTATTATGTTTACCTACAGACACGTCACTTCTTCTTCTCCAAGGAAAAAATGTCACCAGCACACCCGAGGATCACCAATATGGGTCCAAAGGTTTGTGTAATTGGCATATTTTTGGTGCACTCCGGTGCGCTTTGATGCGTTTTGCAGTATTCTAGTGCAACTCTGTACGAGTGAGATGCGGCTTGTTCTGCTTTTTATCTGCAGCTGGAACGCACTGGAACTACGAACACTGATGTGAACTATGACATTGGCAACCATGTATAGTATACTACTTTATCTTTGGATGCAGATGAAAAGTAACTGAAATGCATGTGGTGTGAACTAGCCCTCAATCTGTTTTCTTTGTTTTCTTTTTTTCTTCACAGCTCATCTCTGCAACCCCGCCCACCCACTGGTTTGTGTGGCGTCGGCGCCATATGTTTCTATGACGCCGGCGATTTGCCTCCGCCTTGTCCTTCCCGGCGCCAACATCATGGGTTTCCATGATGATGGCGACCGGTGCAGGAATGTCTTTGAGCGCATGTGTGAGTAGTAAACTCTCATGGTGCATGCAGGTGACATGCGTCGCTATGAAAACTGTCGGCCGCTGCACTAATAGGACCACTGTAGGTGTGTCCCCATTGCAGCTCACTTGGCAATCGGAGACAACCCTCCCATATTTCTAGGTAACAGTCTTTATCTTCTGTCATGGACATATATGCTGCTGGTTGTTGATTCCAGAACCCAGCGCTGCTTTCAGCTGACACCTTTATTACAATCCGGGGAGTACCATGATACACATGTGACCACAATGTTTATATCCCCAGGAATGCAGTTTATGTACATCTGATTATTGTTTATTTATTTTTGCAGTTTGTATTGTTTCTGTTTACATTGATTTGAATACATTTTTGGAGGGAACATGACATCATGGGGTGGGGCCAAGCTCATTTCACTTCACTCTGATTGGTGGATGGTTTTTTTAAATAGTTCTCCAGTTTCTATCACGATTTGTCACATGCCTGATGAAGGGGTCCTGCGAGACTCCAAAACGTTGCCTTGCTGTAACTATGTGATGGTTTATTAAAACCTTTGGACCCATATTGGTGATCCTCGGTGTGCTGGTGACATTTTTTCCTTGCTGATTTTGTTCGGTTCCAGCCGACGATCACTGCAGCACCCCACTCATACACACAGCCATTTTTTAACGCAGGAACGTGTGCGTTTGGATCATATACTTGCATTCTAGACTGGCTTCCCATACAGCACCCCTGCTGGCTGCCCACCACGAGGGTATGTACTAGATGTACCTGTAGATAACCAGGACATCACATTCACCGATTGATCCAATCGTGAGGATTGTCTATAACCAAATGGCATCTGAGGATATTGCATCATCCAGCAATTTTGGATGCATTTACAATCAGGAAGAGATTGATGCAATCCTCTTCCCACCTGACACTGAAAAAGCATTTGGATCGGATACAGCTACTGATCGATTAAGGGAAATCAAACGCTTGAAGAAAAGACAGGTTGATCTGGAGCTGCATGGCCAGACTCTGTCTGAGTACTACGAGCAAAATTAATCCCGAGGGGTTTCCGGATTAGAAATCAGCCCACCATCGGACGTCATAAACGAGATTTCTGTGAAAAATGGTGTGAGGTTTCCACTCAGAACTCACTGAACTATATGTTACTAGTTATTGAAGAGGTCAAGGTTCAGCTGTGCCAAGTGAAACGTGAACTTGCAGTGTTGGAATTACCAACACAAGATACAGAAAATCAGACCTCTGCCTTGCAGGAGATTGACAACGAGATTACCACATACACCATAAAACAGAAGCAGTCCAAAAGGGACAAATTTAAAACAGGTAAACCAGGATTACCAAGAAGGTAGAGTTTACCCATGGCTAACCGGGATCTCTAGGCCCAGGAGGAGACTACGTACTCGACCTCTACCCCAGAAGCCAACAAAAGGAAGCCCCCAGATTTCGTCTGAGAGTGAGCGACTAACCGAGAATCCTTCTACAGACAGCGAAGTCGGCACATCTGGTCGCTCCACAGCCCCTGTTGCTGATAGTAGCACACCCCTTTTTCAAAGGGTCGGAGACGGCGCAGAACCAGGAGGGGCAATAAGAGGTCGCGGATACCAAACACGCAGCAACCGCCAACGCACGGGCAGACCAGTCCGGTAGTTAATCTATCATCCCGACACATCACAAAGGGTGAGTCCTGTCTCTTATCTAAAGGTCTGTCATTCTGTCCTGTGTCACGGTTTAATGACTTCAGTTTTGAAATTGAAATGTTCAAGTTTGAGAGGGCATTGAAAATCAAACAGTTCTTTTTATACACAACCACGAACTATGCCTTTGTCCACAGGTCATTCGTTCAAACTTAAAAGCAAATTCATGCCCCCTGGACAATACCAATCCATTGATTGCTACATACGCACTTTGAAACACGATGTTCTCTCTGACATGCCCATGAGGAGATGCACTAATCTTAGCCCTGAGGAATTGAAAGCCCTAAGGACACTCAGGGATGATAAAAATATTATCATCAAGCCCGCGGATAAGGGCGGTGCTATTGTGATCATGGATTATAAAAACTATAGGGAGGGCATGTTATCAATGTTAGCTGATACTAACAGTTTACCTACAACTTACTGTGGATCCTACTCAAGGCATCATGAATACTTTGAATTCTCTCATCAACATTGGCCAAGCCAACGGTTGGATCTCTAATGAGACAGCTGAATTCTTGATCGATGACCATCCAAGACTACCTGTGATATATTGGGTTACCTAAAATCCACAAGGGCACAAACCCTTTAAAATTTAGGCCAATTGTTTCTGGCACAGGGTCAATCACTCCAACCTTTGGCTCAGCTACTGGACTTCCATCTTCAACCATTAATTCAGAACTGCCGGCATATGTCAGGGACACAGGGGATTTTTTTGGATAAACTTGGGGGGTTTCTCGGCATTTGATGAGAATTGGAAATTTAGCAACAATGGACATTTCGTCCTTGTATACAAGTATACCTAATGAAGCAGGTTTGGTGGCGGTTAGACATTCTGGTCCGGATCAAATGCCCAGAATCTCCCATGTGAATATCTTATTGATTGTTTACGTTTTGTACTTGAAAGCAATTTTTTTGGCATTTGAGGGGACCATCTATGCCCAAATACGCGGCACTGCCATGGGCAGTTCTGCTGCCCCCTCCTTTGCAAATCTGTTTGTTGGGTATATGGAGGAGCACAACATTTATGTCATGCCTTTGTTCATTGATCATGTCAAATGCTGGCTAAGATATATAGATGATATCTTCCTTATCTGGGAAAGGGGAAAACATCTATTTTTTATGAGTTTGTTGACCAGCTCTTATTGGGCATCTTTCCTGGTATCATTTTCAACCCCCGAGATATCCCCCAACAGCATTACATATCTTGATGTGAGGATCACTAACAATCAGGGTACACTCCAGACATCTGTGTTCTCAAACTAAAGGACAAGAACACCCTACTACATTACCAGAGTGCACATCCCAAGCATCTCACGTTGATAGCCTGCCTATCTCACAGTTCAAGAGGGTGTTACGCATTTGTTCCCTGTATGAGTGACAGGAGAGAAAAAATTGAGGCCATGTATAGAAAATTTGTGATGAAAGAGGTTATCTACTCGAGTACTTGATCAGGCATTAGCCAGAGCATGGCAGATTCTGAAGGCAGCCCGTAGGGCTGTCAACAGGCCGCTCTTTATACACGGCTTCAATCAGGCATCTGAGCGTATTAAACAAGCGGTCATGCATAACATGAACATCCTTAGAAACTGATGACACTCTATCACCCAACTTAAAGAAGCCACCATTGATGGCGCATAAAGCGAGGTAGATCCCTACGTGACCTTATTAGTTTCAAGCGGGACCTAGGACCAAATACGCTAAGCAGTATTTAAGTTCTCAGAAAGACAGGGGTTGCTATAAGTGTTATCAATTGTAATGTATGCAACTCATTGATCTGTGGGGAATTTTTCACACATCCCCCTTACAGTGGGAAAACATTACCTGAAGATACCTCTTGGGTTACCTGAACTGTAACACGGATCATTGCGTTTTATATTTACGCCGAAATGCCTTGCGTCACTAGTTTATCGGGCAAAACAAAAGGTCCCTTTAAAGCGAAGATTTCAGAAACATAGGAGGTGACATTAGGACAGATTCCGTAGTCAAGAGTACCAAAGGTGAAACCATTGATTTGAGTAAAACCCGTTAGCGGTCCATTTTATTTCGGCAGGACACCAGGGTAACATGAATTGAGGGGCTTGAATCATTGAACACCAGTCAGTCGATTGGCAAGGAGGAGGAGATCGTGACAACTTCCTCCTCCGATCATGAATAGCTTATTGGATCCATACCCTTGACAACAACACAACCGAGGGGACCTAATACTAACTCATCGAATATTTGTGCTTTTTGGATCGCAGATGAACTTTGGTTATAATGATTCCTCAATGAATTGAAAGTGTATATTCTATTCGTGTAGATAACTTTTGGTTTTAGATTTTTCACATTTGCACCTTTTCACAGTGGTCTTATCTCTTTTCTTGCAAGGTAGGCGAGCTGTGTCACCCCCTTTACATTCCTTTTTTTTTTTTTTTTTTTTTTTTTTTTTTTTTGCCTCCCCTTTTTCCATTTTATCACTCCCTTCTCTTTCACTTTTCCCCTCGCTCCATTCATGGACTGATTATTCATCATTTCTCAGGGCTGGTTTCGCACTATGAATACGTTAGTTCGAGATGCGTTCCAGATGCGTCTTTAGCCTGTGCGTTTTGACACGGTTCATTTTGGCAATATCTTGTGCGTTTGTTTATGCATTTTCCAAAGTATTTTTTATACATTTCTAGTCCATATTTGTATTCCCCTCTCTTTTTTCATTTGAGATGGGGGATATGGGTTAATGTAATTGGCATATTTTTGGTTGCACTCTCCGGTGCGCTTCTTGATGACGTTTTTGCAGTATTCTAGTGCATCTCTGTACGAGGTGAGATGCGGCTTGTTCTGCTGTATTATCTGCAGCTGGGAACGCACTGGAACTCACGCAGACTCTGATGTGAACTAATGACATTGGCAAATCCATGTAATAGTATTAGTATATTACTTTATCTTTGGGATGCAGATGAAAAAGTAACTGTAAATGCATGTGGTGTGAACTAGCCTCAAATCTGTTTTTCTTTGTGTTCTTTTATTCTTCACAGCTCATCTCTGCACCCCGCCCACCCACTGGTTTGGTGTGGCTGTCTGGCGCCATATGTTTCTATGACGCCGGCGATTTGCCTCCGCCTTGTCCTTCCCGGCGCCAACATCATGGGTTTCCATGATGATGGCGACGGTGCAGGAATGTCTGTGACGGGGGGGGAGACGCATGTGTGGAGTAAGTGCAAATCCTCTCATGGTGCATGCAGGTGACATGCGTAGCTATGAAAACTGTCGGCTCGCTGCACTAATAGGACCACTGTAGGGATGCTGTCCCCAGTGGCAAGCTCACATGGCAATCGGGAGACAACCCTCCATATTTCTAGGTAACAGTCTTTATCTTCTGTCAACATGGACATACATGCTGTGCTGTTGTTGATTCCAGCATCCAGCGCTGCTTTCAAGCTGACACCTATATTACATTACGGGGACAGTACCATGATACACATGTGACCCACAATGTTTATATCCCCAGGTATGCAGTTTATGTACATCTGATTATTGTTCTATTTATTTTTGCAGTTTGTATTGTTTCTGTTTACATTGATTTGAATACATTTTGGGAGGGGAAATGACATACCATGGGGTGGGGCCCAAGCTCATTTTCACTTCACTCTGTTTGGTGGATGGTTTTTTTTAAATAGGTTCTTCCAGTTTTATCACGGGTTTTTCAAAATGCCCGATGAAAGGGGTTCTGCGGGCTCCGGAAAACGTTGCCTTGCTGTAACTTTGTGATGGGTTTTTTTAAAAACCCTTTGGGCCGTATTGGGGATCCCCGGTGTGGTCCCCCCTGACTTTTTTTTCCTTTTGATTTTGTTCGGTTCCTGCCGGGCGGGTTTATGCAGCACCACTCTTCACACAGCCTTTTTTAAAGCAGGGCGTGTGCGTTTGGGATCAATTTTTTTTGCATTCTTCTTCTCCCGGGCCCTTCTCTGACCCTAGGGGAAGCCCACTTCCCTTCCCAACGCAAACTGCATTCGGGGTCCATTTCCAATGGGGCCCAATTTCCTCTACTTTTTTAAATTGCTTCAAGATTGGGCCCTTTTCCCCCTTTTTATTGATTTCAACATTTTTATGCCCCAAAAAAGGGACTGAATCCTTCAGCGTGTAAATTTGGTTAATGAAGAAGGGGTTTTGGGAAAGGGCCCCTTTTAGGTTTCTTTATGTGGGAGTGTATAAATAAAAACATTTTTAAAAAAATTGTTTTTTTGGTTTAAGACCCCTGGGTTGTCCCTGGGTCGGGAATTTAAGTGCTTTTCTTGTTGCTTGGGAATGTGATGAGGAAACTGGCACCCTTTTTTCCCCCCATTTTTGGACCGGGCCAAAAGCTTTTCATTTTTTCTGGAGAGAGGTTTTTAAACCCTTTTTCAGCTACTTTTACGGGTCCTTTTTAATTTGAGCCCCCTCTACTTTTTACTGGGGCCCCCCTTTTTTTTGGATTCTCCAAACTTTCCAAGAAGCTATCTTCTCATTTTTTAAAAAGCGGCTAGGGAACCATTCCCAAAGCTTTTCCTATCTACTACCCCTCCTTCGCAATCAAAATTGGTGAAAGGTTTTTAAAAGGGAAAATTTTAAGAATGGAGTATTTTACGGAAAATGGAAAGCTGGCCCCGTCCCCATTTTTTGAAAGGGAGTTGGTGAACAAATGGGATCTTGCCTTTTTCCCAAATTTTTTCACTCCAAATTTTCTGAAAATATGACTAATTTTGGTTTTGCACTGATATTGTTTGGATCCTTTTTCCTTTTATCGAAAGAGTTTTATCTTTTTTTTTGTTTTTTTCATTTGATTTGTGTTTTTTATTTCGCAAATTTTTATGAACTTTTTTTTGTTGTAAGCTCTTTGAAATTTTAAATTAAAAAAATAAAAATTTTAAGAAAAAAAATAATCCTACTAGGGACCATTTTAAAAGGATGAGACCTAATTGAAATTTCCCAACCCTTAAAAAGGGCTCGAAAAAATTTTTTTGAGCAGCAGTACCTGTGTCTGTGAACTCTCTTTTTTAGCAGTTTATGAGTGAATAAAAAAAAATTTCTATTTCTTTTTTATTCTCCTGAATTTTGTGAATTGAGAAAAGGTCCCCAAATTTTCTGAGAATTTAAAAATCGTGTTCTTTTTGTCCTAAAATCCTAAAAGCATGGATTGGCAAAATTTGATTTTTTTCATTTTTTACATTTAAGAATTACCCTTCTGAATCTTTTACAATTTTTGCAAAAATCTAACAGTAGAAAAAAACCCTTTCTGAAAAAAAAAAATGTTTGTGTAGAGAAACCCTTTGTCTTATCCAAAAAAAAAAATTTTACAGTGCCCAAAAATAAAAAATTTGCTGCTACCCCCTTTAGGGGGAAAACCGGGTTTTTTGGGCTTTAAAATATATTGGGGTTTTATTATTTTTTTACAGTTTTTATAAAACTCAATTTGGTTCGTCAGCGGGGGGTACATTACAAAGGGGGCAGGGAAAATGTGACAGAAAAAATACCCAAACAAAGCAATACATGAGGGGGGTTTGAGGGCCCCGCTCTTTCAAGGGTTTTCATTCCAAAGGGGGTCTATGAAGCGTTCCATGTGAATGCCCTCTTATATGGAAAACACTTTTTTTTAATTTTCAAAAAAAATTTAAATTTTTTTGAAAACTTTTTAACCTCCTCGGCCCGGGTTTAAATTTTTTCCCATTTTTTTTTTGCTGAAAGCGGTACCATTTTTTTTTTCAAAGGAAATATGTTGTTTTTTATTGTTGGCTGTTTTTTAGGAAAAATCACTGAAAATTTTTTCCCCAAAAAGAGTCTAGTTTAAAAAATCCCGGGTAGGATAAAATTTTTAAACACGAAATCATAAAATTTTAATTTAATAAATTTTTCATAAAAAAATAAATATATAAAAATAAAATAAATTTAATTCAATAATATAATCAAACCCAAAAAAACTGAAATTTGGGAAAAACGGGTGCAAATTTTTGCACATCATGAGCAAAGTCGCAGAAACGGATTCAGTGTCTGAATCATTATCAAACCCAAATTTTTCAAGTGGTTTTTGATTTACTATCGCTGTTTTTTTAGCCGGTCTAAAACTTGCTTTTGCCTAAAGGGACGCTTTTTGGACGCCATGGACTTTTCTAAGTTTCAGGCAAAAAGAACAGTTTAAAATGCAGGCAGGGGGCC
>CATNWA010002404.1:0-23084 GCA_951230385.1 Staurois parvus | reverse complement strand
CTGGCATAAAGAGGGCATTTTCCGGGTTTTGCTTTTCCCTGGTCCCCCAACCCAAAAAGTCCCCCCTTTAAAAAGATGTGTCTGTAGTAGCAGGGAAATTAAATGTGGCACTAGTTTTTTTTTGTCCCCCCTGTCCTGGCCAACCGGGGTCTCTGTTTCAAGTACTGTTTCCTTTCCCTACCACACACTAGGGGAAGTATTAGTAAAGGGTACATTTCCACAGGGTCCCCAAAAAGAAAATTAAGTAGTCAGTGGGGGGGTTAGCTCGGGTTTTGGGGATCCCCTTTCCCCGGGGAAAAAAGTTTAGACCGCACGCAGGTTTTTCTTCCAAATCTGACTGGTTGTCAGTTTTTTTTAAAAAGGGGTTTGAAAAAATACCCAAAATAAACCTGGCCACCCGGGCACAAACCCTAAAACAGGAGACTTTTCCTCTAGGTATAGTGCACGCGCGCGCACCCCCGCACCGCCCTTTTCTCTCAGAAAAACCCCCCTCTGAGTCCCAGGCCTGAGGGGGACTCCTTGTCCAGCCCCCCCTTTTTTAATCACCTTTTTTGGGTGGTCATCAGTGGGGGCCCAAACTCTGGTCCGGACCCCCCTCCTCAACTTTTGGCCCCCGAAAACCCCGGAGTGGCCCTCCACCAAAAACTTCCAGGTTTGGCGTTTTTGCGAGGGGGACCCCCTGGGCCCTTTTCACTAAGATGTGGGGGTCTATTTGGGCGGGAAGTCTGCCCTTTTCCCAGCCAGACTCAGTTCAATAAATCGGGCGCCCTAAAGCAGCTTTCCTACTTTGTTTTAGAAAATTGGGTACCCCTTTCCTAGCAAAATTTTTGGGTTGCAATCCCGGATATGTTCGTTTAGATGGGCAAAAAGGGCCGGGGGCTTTATTTAAATTGGCGTTTTTTGATAGCAAAAGAGAATTTTTTAGAATGTAAAAAAATTGTACACCTGTATTAAAAATTTTCTATTTTTTTTCTTTTTTTTTTTTCTGTTTCCCCAAAAATGTCAGGGGGACAAAATGCTTTTACAAATGAATGTCTTTAAAAACTTTTTCAACTTTTATTCAAAAAATTTTTAAAAATATTCAAAATTTTCCCCAACATAATTATAAATATTCATTCTTTTAATACGAAACTTTTCTATTTTAAAGACAAGGGAAAGCGCTATAAATGCTTTTTGTGACAATAATGAACGCTTTGAAAAAAACCAAAAAGTGCAAAGAATTGCAAACAATAATGAAAAACGGGTTTAAATGGTGCTAAAATAAGTTCAAAATCTTCCTAAATAATAAAATGTCCTTCATGTAAAGAGTACCAACTCGAGAGTGCCTATAAAAGGGCCCATGGGGTTGGTCTCTCCGTGGGACGTAGTCAGAATCGTGAAAGGTAAACCCCCCTTGGGGGACTGGTCTACACTAACAGAAAAAAGTATTAATGTGCATGGGTTATACACTCCCCAATTTTTGGGGGCGCAGCGGTTTGCTGGCAGCTATGGGTTTTAGTAAATCCAGCCCCATCCATCCATCCATCAAGGGTGGGTCCCCAAATGGTCCTGGGGGGGAATTAGCTCAGCCACAGGAGCCAGAAAGGTGCCCCAACAGTTTTAAGTACATGTCAAAAGGGGTGGATGCCCTTTTCCCGGGAGTTCATGCACTACTGGTTGGGGTTTAATATTTTTTCTTGGGTAATCCCATTTTTATTTGGGCCTATATCATTTGCCCAAAGCGCTCGTTTTATCATTTTTAAAAAATGAAAAATTTATTCTACATTATAGCTCAAACTTTTGTTTTCCCAAAAAGTGGTTTAGGGGTTAGAGCCAGAAACCTTACAGCACTTGGGTCAGGGGTTTTTAAACCCCCGTCAGGGGCTACATCCCAAAATATGGAGATAAATTTTTTGGGTTGTGCCCAGTGCCGGGAATATTGATCAATCAATTATGATTTTGGCCTAATAACTAGAAGGGGGAAGGGAATTTTAACCAAATGTACTGTTTTTCTCCCCAAATTTGGGAAAATGTGCAAGTTTATGCCGTTTTTATATTTAATTGTAACTTTTTTTTCTTTTTTTAAATCTGTCCCCTTATACAACTTGCCCCCCCCCCCACCCCATCATCCCCTGTCCCATATGCAAATCTAGGATCACCGCCCCCCCTCTTTAATTTCTTTTTACGGTTCAAGTGAATGTGTCTCTTTTTTCATCAGCTACAGCTCAGTTTCTCACATTATTAACAATTGCTGATTGTATTTCACCATAGTTTTGTTTGGGGAATTCAAAAATTCCGGGTTTCAGTCCCTTTCCCTGCCCTCAAAATAATCTTTGGGGCCCAAAGTTCACACTACTTTGTGTTTAAAGTTCCCTTTTTGGGCATCACAAACGCAAGAAAGGTTTTTTGGTTGTAAATTGTCTAGTTACTTCAGCGTTTGCATTTTCATTTGCATTGCGGGGGGCTTTTAAAAAAAATTTGGGACCACGCTGATTGTTTCTGCACAGAACTGTCCCGGGAAAAACACTTTTGAAACGTCCTTGATTTGGTTTATTTAAAACGCACTTGTCCCTAATTTACATTGAATACAAAAAAAAATAGAAAAAAATAAGCGGAAGGGTTAAAAAATGAAATGTAAAATGCCCAAAAAACGCCCCCAAAAAATGTACGGGAACCACCTAAACTTTGCTTCCCAAAAGGGCATGAAAAAAAACCCCCTCGGGGAAAACATCTAAAACTTTTTCCCTATAGGGGAAACCCGGGCCCCTTTAGGACTTGTTCACCCCCCAATGGGGGGTGCAAAAAAACGATGCAAAAACACACATTTTCCAGCCACCCAAAGAAATGAAAGGGGGCCCCTATGTAGATGTGCGCAGGGTTACCATGATAAAAATGTTTTGCCCCTTTACACCCCGCTATTAAAAACAGCCCCATTCACAGCCACAAAAACCCCATGGCACCACACTTATGTGCGGTTGGGGTTGCGACACACTTAGAAAATAACATGCCTGCAGTTTTTTGGGCATGTTTCAATGTTAAGCACCCCTTTGAATTCAATGGGCTTTGGGAAAAAAAAAAATTAACAAACCCCAAAATCCCACATTCACACAGGTCCTCTGGCCGGTACAGCATGAATGATTTGGGTTGTTTATGTGGCTAGAGCCAGGGTTACACTAGGGGGGACACAAAATCTGAAAAGTGTGAAGGCTTTGGGGAATTTGGCCCTAAAATGCTCACTGTCTGTGTTCGGGGGCTTTTACACCTGAAAACAATAGCTTTTTAAAAATTATGACCTGCAGTTTCCCCATATTTTGTAACATGGGTTTGGATGCTAATGGGGGCCCACCCCAAAAAAACCAAAAACACTGATTCACCTTCTACGGGGCCACAGCACCATGTGAATGACCCCTAAATTACACAACGTTTGATTTATTAATTTCAGTACAGGTTTATCATTTGGATTAAACAGGAATTTGTTTGTGATTGTGTCCTGAAAAAAATTTTTGTGTTTTTTTAAACTTATTTTTTAATTTTGGATATTTTCTCTGGTGGTGGGGGCTGTCGGGGTTTTGCTGTATGGGGCCCCGTGATATCTTTAAAGGGCCCCTGGGTGTATGCTTGTGTCTGGGGGGGGGGGGGGGGGGGGGGGGGGGGGTTTTTTTTTTTTTTTTTTTTTTTTTTTTTTTTTTTTTTTTTTTTTTTTTTTCCCCCGGGTTTTTGGAAGAAAACAAAGCTTTTGGGTAAAAACTTTTAAACCCCTTGCATGAAATGATTGGGTTTTTTTCCCAAAAATTTTCATGGAAAAAAAACTTTTTTTAATTTTCCCCCCTTTTTTAAAAACTAGAATTTAACCCCCCCCAAAAAAGCCAAGGAAAATTCCAAAACCATTTTCCCCTTTTCCACAAATTTGAAACCCGAAACTTTTTGTGCCCCGGAATAGGGGCCCCCCCCCCAAAATGGTTTTTCTTTTTATGGGGGAAGGTTTAAATTTTCTGTATTTTTCCTGAAATTTTTTTGGCTTTTCCAAAAAGGGAAATTTTGCTTTCAAAAAGGGCAGAAAAATATTTGGAAAAAAAAACCCAACCCTGAGCTCAAGTTTAATTTCCAAAACCCTTTAATTTTTCCTTCATAGTAAGCCCCCGATGTTTTATTTTAAAGGGGCCTTTTGGCCCCCCCACCCCTTTCCAAAAATGAATTGTTTTTGGTTTTGGTCCTTTCCCAATTTTCAGGGCTTTAGCTAAAATTTTGGAGGAAAATTTTCACTGACTTTTTTCCCCAAAAATTTGGGATATTATCTGGCCATTTTGAAAATCTCGGGGGAAAAAACAAATCAAGAGGAAAATTTACACTTTTTTTTAAAGGGAACAAAAAAAAAAAAAAAGTTTTTTTTTAATTATTGGCCCCAAGATAAAAAATTTAAACCAACATGGCTTTTTTTTAAAAAAATATTTGAAAAAAAAATATGGGGGGGCCCCTGAAAATCCCGGCCCACAGTTTCCCCCCCCCCCCCCCCCCCCCCCCTTTCCCCCCCGGGAAAAAAAAAAAAAAAAAAGGGGGGGGGGGGAAAAACCAAAAAAAAAATTTTTTCTGGCCCCCCCTAAAAACCAACATTGGGGGAAAAAGGGGGAAAAAGGTTTCCCCAAAAATTTCTTTTTGTGTTTTTCTGCTTCCCCAAAAAACCTCAGGCATTGCCCGGGTCTTTTGCAGGGGCCTCGAATTTCCAAATTTTTTTGGGCCCCCGGCCCCCCCCAAATATCCAACCTTTGGGCCCCAAAAAAAAAATGAAGGGGTTTTTAAAAGGGGGGGGGGCCGGGGGGGGGGGGGACAAAGGGGTTTAAAAGGGGGATTTTTACCAGCTTAAAAAAGCAAAAAGGAAATACCAAATCCCCGAAAAAAAAAAGAGAAAAACCAAAATAAAAATCATTGGAAAAGTAAAAAATTTACACTCCAAATTTTTTTAGGCAGGCTTTTCTTTTTGGGGGCCTTTTTTCTTTCCTTTTTAACCATTTCAAAAAAAGTTTTTAAAAGTTTAAAATTCTTTTGGGGCCATAACTACTGTTTTTTGGCCCAAAGGCCCCAAAAAAAAAGGTTTTCCCCCCCCCCCCCCGGCCCCCCCCCACTAATGCTTAATTTTTTAAGTGGGGGGATTAAAAAAAACCCCCAAACCCCCCGGGTTTCATGATTTTTGCTTTGAAAAAAGGCCCCCTTTTTCCCCCTCTGGTATTACGTGGGTCATTTGGGGGAAGGGGGAAAAAAAAGGGTTTTTCCCTGGGGGGGGCAAAAACCCAAAACAAGGTTGGGGGGGGGTTGGGGTTCCCGGGGGGGGGAAAAAAAAAAACCCCCAAGGAAAAACAAAGGGGAAAGAAAAGGGGGCCCCAAAAAAAAAAAAAAAGCTTTGGGATTGGGGGGAAAAACAAGGGTAAAAATGAAATGGAATTTTTTTTGGCCCCGGGTCTGTGGCCCCAAGCGGGCCTTTGCTGTTCCGAGCAGGGGGAAAAACAAAAAAAAACCTTTTTGGGGGGTTGAAAAAATTGGGTGATTCTTTTCAAAATAAAAAAAAAAAAAAATAAAAAATCGGGTTTTTTCGATGGGGGCCGAAGTTACCACCCAAAGTTTTAAAAAATTTTCGGGGTTTTCAAACCCCTCTATGGGGCCTGGGGGAATTTTCTTACAAGGGTTTTTTAGTGTTTTTGGGGTTTGGGAAATAAATTTTTAAGATCCCCTTTTCCCTAAACCAACCCCCGTTGGGGGCTCCGGTCCAAGGGACCCAGGGGGGGGGGGGGGGAATTTGGGGGCTTTTTTCCCGGTTTTTCCCATTTTTTTTTCCCTTTTTTTTCCTTCAGCAGTTAAACAGCTGGGAAAAAAAAATAAAAACATTTTTGATAAAATAGCAGAGGTTTTTTCTTTAGGAAAAACTACAGGTGGACAGGGGCAATAGGCCCAAAAAAGGCCAGCTGTTTACTTTTCTTTTTCACTATTTTTGCCCCAAAAACCCCCAGGGGAATTTTTTCGGTAATGGGTTTTAGTTTGGGCCAAAGGGGAAAATTGTCATGTTGACTTCACTCTGGGTAAAAAAGGCAACCCCCCCTCTACCCAGTATCTTTCTACGGGGGGTCTTTGGGTGTCGTACCTTGGCCGGGTTGCCATTTTTCCTCGGGGGTCAATCCCCTTTGGGGAATTGCTTTTGATGACTCGGGGGTGCCCGCTTGGGTTCCCCGGGATCTCTGATTGGGGGGGGGATAAATTGCATGTAAAAAAGACAATTCTCCTCCCCCGTTTAGCTTGTGCACCCCTGCTTTTGGGTGGATTTTGCCCAGCACAGCCCTCCCAACAGTGTCCTTACAGTTTAAGCCAAGACACAGGGCACAGGTAAACCCCCTTTTTCTCGCCCCCATGTTAACCCCTTCCTGGCCCAGTGCCCTTAGTACAGGGCCAGTGCTTTTTTATCAGCAGTGATCCTGTTTTGGGTGTCACTGGGGATTTTCCCCGGACAGCAAAATTTAAACCCCCCCGGGGGCAAGAAAGTCTGCCACAGTCCCGCTATAAATTGCTGCTCCCCACCCTTTCTAAAAAATATAACACAATTAAAAACAGGGGGTATAGTCTTTCCATTTGTAGCATCGAACATTCACAGCAGCAACAAAATTTACATGTATTGTGTTTTTGCCCGGGAAAGACATGGAGCAGAATCATTTTGCATACGAAATGGGGGAAAGTTTAATCTCAAAAAAAGGGGGAAAGATTGCTTGAGCCAAAAGTGAAGGGTGGGGTGATCTAGCGCAAGTAATTACAAAACCCCCCAGGTTTACAAATTTTTCCAAATGAAAGCTAAAATTTTTGGGATACAAAGGGGTTTACATTTCATTTTTGGGGCCCAGCGTTGCATGACCACACAATTTTCAGAAAACAAGTAACGCATTTCTTTAAAGCATAAATGGCCTGGTCAGGAAGGGGGGGGAAAAACCTCCGGGGGGGGATTTTAGGGAACATCTGTGTCCCTGGGAGGGGGGATTTTGCAAAAAATGCCATTTACGGCTGTTGCAAGGAAAAAAGCAAATCGTTGATACAGCAGGGGGGTTTGGGTTTTTGAGTTGACTTAAATTAGTGACCTCTTGTAGCAAAGGGGTGTTCTTGCATAGGTCACCCCTGTGATTTTGGGGGGGGAAAAAAGCCGGAGCACCCGAACGGGGTGGTGTGGGCTGTGCAAAATGGCTGATTTTCTGCACCCAAAAAATGTGACCCCCGTGGGGGTGTTTGCTGCCCTGGGACATGAAGAAATTCCCCGCCAATACAGTGGGCCCCCTTTGGGGGAGCAAAAACACTTACTTCTTGTGGGTTCACGGTAGCAAAGGACTTTCCCGGGGGGTTTAAAGTGATGCCCCTTTTTAATTTAAAAATTTTTAAATTCTTTGGGCCCCGTGGGAACCCAAAATGGGCTGGTTCACCGGGGCATTGAATGGGTGTTGGCTTTCGGGTTTTGTATAAATTTTCCATTGGCAATTTGGCCCCTCTTACCCCTTTTTGGGGCCCGTGATTTGAAAAGACATTCAAGCGAGCTCCACCCCAAAAAGGGGGAAATTTTAACCCTTTTTAAAGGGATGGCTCCCCCTCCTGGTTAAGGGTTGCCACCTTTTTTGTTTTTAGAGTCTTTTGGGAATTTGGGGCAGGTACCCGCTTCCCCCCCCTTGGGGTTTTGCAAAATTTTAAAATTCCCCCATTTCCCTTTCCGTTGTTTTCTTGGAGGTGTCTGGTCCCTTTAAGACTACGGGTTTCCTTCCCAAAGTGCAGCGTAGCAAGATGTGTAATGGGCACCTTCTTAGGAAGCCAAAAAACTGTCACCAAAACAGGGGCACACATTGAAGATGGGGGTGCCCGGGCGAGAAAAATAGCTGATTTTAAAAACCCGTCATGGTTTAGTACCCCGCGGATGGGGAGCGTTTTAGTGTCTTTTAATTGGGCAAGGGCAGGGAGCTTTCCGTTTTTTTTAGCTGACTGTTATTTTTTGTGGAGGGGGGAGGGTAAATCCCCTTTAAAAAGTACTTTTACGATTTCTGACAAACGCCCGGGTTAAGTATGGTTTGGCCCCAGGGGCAATTTTCGTTTAGAAAAACTTCCCCAAAAAGCCCCATACAAAAAAAAAACTAATCCAAAGGGATTTTTCCCTTTCTTTGCCCTGTTAAAAAGAAGAAAAAAAAGCAAATTACCCTAATGTTTAAAAAAGCGCAACTAAAAGTAGACAAAAAAACCATTTCCGTATTTGCCCGGGGTATAAGACGACTTTTCAACCCGTGAAAAAACTTTGAAAAATCGGGGGTTTTTCTTATATGCCGGGTTTTAAAGGCGAGCCGGTGTCAGGGCGGCCTTTTTTGAGGGGGGGGCGCCCCCCCCCTCCTCCAATGGGACACCCAAATACCCGGGGTGGGGAGGGGGGGGCTGCTGTACCTTTCCTGGCTTAGTCCCCCGGTTCCCCCGCCCAAACCGGGGCCAGGAAGCGCGGCTGCCCTTTTTTTTTCAGGGGTTTGGGCCGCTCGATGGTCCCGCCGCCCCGGGTCGGCTCCGCCTCCTCTCCGGTGTTGGGCGCCAGCACTGGAAAGGCACACAGGCGGGGCCCAAAACCCGGGAGGGGGTGGAGCCGAAACCCCCGCAAAAAATCAAGCCGAACTGAAAGGGGGCAGCAGCCGCTCCACTCCCCCACTGACACTAACGATGGGCACTAATTCCTCCTCCACACTGCACCAACGATGAGGCACTATTCCTTCCCTCCCCCACTGACACCAACAATGTATCACTATTCCTCCTCCCCACTGACATACCAATGATGGGGCACTAATTCCTCCCCCACTGACACCAATGATTGGCACTTTTCTCCCCACTGATACCAATGATGGGGCACTATTCTCCCCCACCTGAAACCAATGATATGGGCACTAATCCACCCCCCACTGACACCAACCATGGGGCACTATTCCTCACTCCCCCAATGATGGGCGCGCAATACCTGCCACTGACAAACAGTGATGGGGTGCTATTCCCTCCCCACTTACACTAATGAGGGAAAAAGCACTATTCCTCCCATTTGACACTAATGAGGGGACACTTTTCCCTCCCACTGAAAACCAAAATTGAGGGGGCCCAACGATTTTTCCCCACTGACCCCAAATTGAGGGGGCACTTTCCCTTTCCCACGGGACTAATGAGGGGGGAAACTTTTCCTCCCACTGACACAAAATGAGGGGACACTATTCCTCACACACTGACACAAATGATGGGGCACCACATGGTGCCCAGGGGAGGAATAGCCCCCCTTCTTTGGTTCATTGGGGGGAATAGTGCCCCATAAATTGGTTCAGTGGGGGGAATAGTGCCCCATCATTGGTTCATTTAATGAAAAAATTTTGCCCATCATTAGTGTCAGGGGAGGAGTAGTCCTCTCATTGGTATCAGTGGGAGGAATAAAACCCCCATAAATTGGTGTCAGTGGGGGAAAAAGCACCCCCATAAATTGGAATACCATAAAAATAGCTTTCCCATTTTAAAAATCAAATTGTTTTTTTTTTAAATTTTTTTTTGGTGTGCGTTGGAAGGGGGGTAGTCTTAAAACGGCGAGTATAGGTAAAACCCCTAAATTTTAACAGGAAAAGTAGGGGGTCGTCTTTTCCCCCGGGCAAATAACGGTACTTTTTTTTGGTTTTCACATACATGCTTTGGGGTATAACACCCCCACTCCGGGGCAAATAACATGAAATTTTTTTGTGCGTTCCCAATTTTGAGACAAACATTTTGCACACCTAAAATTTGAAACCGCCCCGGGGCCAAAAATTTTGCGGGGCCCCTTTTTTTCAGGGTATGCACAGGGGTTTTGGAATAGGCTTGCGTCCAAATTTGGAAAAAACGCAACACGCTTTGTGTCCCAAATTTTGGTGTGTTGTTAACTTCACCTAAAAAGCTGCAGAGGTGGCATGAAGGGGTTGGGTTGTGATGGGGTTTGCAGCGCTTTGCCAAAAAACACTGCAAATTTCACATCGAAATCGGGTGTGAAACCAAATGTTGCCAATAGGGGCTTGACAAAGCCCCGGGGGTCATGCAGATTTTTTTTAACCCAGGTTTTTTTACATTTTTTCTTCCCACGGTTTTTAACCGGGATGATCGTTAATTTTCCGGAAAATCACAGGCACCCCCTCAACCTTTACACTATCTCTGGAAAATCAATACAGACCCCTTTGAAAAAAAAGCCCTCCTCCTTCTTCGGAAAAAAATTTCCCCTCCACCTCAAAAAACCGGGGGGACAGAGGGGCTTCTCCTTGATAACAAAAATTCAGTTTAAATTTACTGTGTTTTTAAAAAAACAAAACCCCAATACTGAAAAATGCATTGTACTGTCAAGGCATTCCCAAAACTCAAACGATTGCAAAATAAAAAGGTCAAATCTTTAGTGTGTACAGGTGGAGGGGATTGTAAAATGCTTTAGTGCCACTCCCAGTGTACAACATATTGCCCCACGTAATACACGGGCACAATTTTAATACCCATATACCCAACACATGGTAGACGTAATGCCTATAACTGCTTTGCAGGATAGAGCTACGCATTGAACACTGGGGATACGCGCCCAAATGTCATGCAGAATCCAGCAACGCTTTGCCACTGTAATACCATGTAAAACCAACAATTTAGACTTAATGCACTGTACACTGCCCCATGCGGGAATCCACCCAACGCTTTGAAACCTGTGAAAACCGTGCCCACCCCCCAAAATTTTAAAGACTGAAATTTGCACTGAAACCTGTAAAGCAGGATAGGGGCTAACCATTGAAACACTGTGAAAAACCGTGTACACCAACACTTTTGTGGGACGTAATGCACTGTACACTGTCTTTGCAGGAAAAGAGCTCCCCATTGCACACTGATACCGTGTACCCAATGCATTGTAGACTTAATGCACTGTACCCCGGCCCATGCAGGAGGGGAGAAAATGCATTCCCAACACTGTGAACGCTCCCCCACTGTCAGGGCAGAATCCACAAGTTTGCACACGGGAAATACACTTTTTTAAAAACCATGTAAAACCAAAAACACATTGTAGAATTTTAAATCCCTTATAAGCAGTTTAAAGTCCAAAATTTAAAAGATTAGCCATGAAGGCATAGGGGTTTAAACCTATTTGGGGGACCGCGATAGCCAATTAATGCTAAACCATTCCAGGCACTCGGGGAGGGGTTTTTTGACATCCTGGCAAAGCTCTCTCCTAAAGGCTGTGTAAAAAGGGCCCAAAAAGCTGATAAGGGTTGATGCCGAAAAAGGGGGCCAATCACAGCGGCTTTTCCCCATGTGATCCCATGTCCAAGCACGCTGTTTCACCGGGAATGAAATTTGCCGGGTTTTGGTTTGCACTTTCCTCACGCTGCCCAAGAATGTGGGGGGAAAGTACTCCCAAGAACCAGCATTATCAGAGCGGGTCAAGCACCGTTGCAGTCCCCCCAAAAAATGATCAGTGCCCCCCAGTGCCCCCAACAGTTCCCCCCACCGTGGCCACCCGGTGCCCCCCAAACCGGTTTGCCTAATCAACGCCCCTCAGTGTTTTTTAAATTACAGGTTTACCAAATGTTTTTAATATAAACAGATTTTTGGTTCATTTTGAGCAAATTTTTTGTTTATCGGAAAAAAAGAAAAACACACGCACAAGTAAATTTCCCCCTAAAGAAAGCTCTTTTTTGGTCTGAAAAAACTGTATAAATTTAAGAGGGGTTACAATGTGGCATGATGCAAAATTTGGGTCATTAAAAGGGGGAAAACAGTGCTGAAAGAAAAAAATTTGGGCCCGGGCGGGAAAGGGGGTTATGGTTAACCCAGGGTAGGGGCAAGGGGTTAATATCTTGACCCATAAAATACCCAGGACTAATGTACAGATAAGTCCATGTCCCCCAAGGAGATTCTCCCAAGGCCCCACCCAAAAAAATTGAAATTTAAACCTGTCCCTCACATGTTATAAACATTTTTTGCAATGACCACACTTACTTTACATATAATGACCCATCCCCTCAGTTGGAACTGTGCTCTTCCCCCATGTAAAAATTGCCAACCAAATTTCCCAAAATATTTCCAACTCCAAAAAAACCTCCAACCACGTAAATTCACAACACTCCCCACAACCATTTCCCCCGGGTGCGCGTGCACGGGAGGGAGGGACTTCCAGGAGGCCCAGCCGCTCGTGCACCGGGGGCCCCCTGTTTGGCGTTTGTTTGCGATCCCGCGTTTTTTGTGCACAATCGCACTTTTTCAAAGCGCAGTTTATGAAAGCTTTCCTGGAGAATGGGGTTTTCTTATTGTTTTTTTTTTTAAAACCTTGGTAAAATTTTATTTGTTCCCCAAAGGCCAAAAATCAACACAGTGTGGACTATTTTTTTTCTGTAAATAAATTTTTTAAAAAACCCTTTTAGCTGGCTGCACAGTGATATGACGTTTCTTTGGGTCCCTAAAAATATTGGGTTTGAAAGAAGTGTTTTTTTTTTTTTTTTTTTTTTTTTTTTTTTTGGTTTTTTTTTTAAAAAAGCCAGTTTGCACACACTTGCATATGCTTTGCTCTTACAAACAACATTTGAGCAATTATAAAATTTTTAAACAAAAGAAACTTTTAAAGGTTTTCAAAATTTTTGAACAAAAAACACAAAAAAAAGGGTTCAAACTTTTTATTAAATTAAAAATATACCCTTATTTTTTTGGGGTCGCGGGAAAACAATAGGTAAAGTCAATACCCTTGGTGAGCCCCAAAAAAAATTTGCATTGATGTGGCAAAAAATTAAAACCCCTCCTGCTCATAAAGTTTAACAATCTAAAGTTTAACTTTTTAATAAACCCTGGGGGCGGGGCACAGGTTATAGCGGGGAAACCAAAAGGAAAAAGTTGAATGAAGTAACATTTTCTCAAAATAAGATTTATTACAAACACTTAGTATAAAAAATACTTTTTTAACAAAAAAAGTCTATGGATCAAAATATAAGAAAAAAAAGGACATGTAAAAAAAAAAACCCCCCCACCTCAACAAATCCCCTACACAAAAATTTGTCAAAAAATTGATTGGAGTCAAAATTAAGCAAAAAAAAAAAAACCCAAGAGCAGATTTTTTAAAAAAAAAACGAATTTAACCCTGTGTTTAGGCTTTTCAAAGCAAAGAGAAAAAACACAATCATTGTGCAAAAAACAAACAAAACCCCACTTTACAAAAACCAAAAATATACAAACCCTTTCCCCGCCCACTTCCAAAAAAACAGCCTGAGTGGGGGTCTGGGGCAAAATTTGCCAAAATCCCCTTCCCCCCCAAACCACTACAAACAAGGTTCTTTATATTTAAACTAGGTTGGAAATTTTGGGGCAAGCCAAAATTAACCACACCCACCAATGACCCCTTTAAATTTGGGCGGTGAAAGTGTTTTCCCTGATGGGTTTCCCCTTCCTACCTGCATTAACCTTGGTATACAGGCCCCCCCCCCAAAAGAAGGCCACAAACCCAAACCCCTGTCAGTTTAAAGGTTTTCCCCCTGATGGGAAACCGCTTCCTTCCGCATTTAAACCCCTTTGGGATACAGGCCCCCCCCCCCAATGAAGGCCACACCCACCACTGTCAGTGAAATTTTTTTTCCCCGTTTAATCCTTTTTTCCTACCTGCAAATTTAAACCCCTTGGGAACGGCCCCCCCCCCAAAGAAGGCCAACCCCCCCCCAATGTCCGGGAAAGGGGTTTTTCCCCCTGATGAATCCCGGGTTCCTACCTGCATTAACCCCCCGGTTTTCAGGCCCCCCCCCCCAAAGAAGGGGCCCCAACCCCCCCAAATGTCAGGAAAGTGTTTTTTTACCCCGATGAACCCCTTCCTACCCCGCATTAACCTTGGTATACAGGCCCCCAAATCAAGGGAAAAAAAATATTCAGTGAAAGGGACGTGTGGCCCCATACAAAAAGGGGTTGAGCAGGGGTGTGAAAAGGGGAAACCCCAATTGCTAGGTTTTTGCAAATATGGTCACAACCCCCCTCCCCTATTTTCACATGAGGGTTTAAAGGGCAGTCACATGGGCCACATTTGTATGCAAAAAACTGAAAATGACAAATCGAAATTTTACTAGTATGGTTAATTTCCCCTCAATTGGCAAAACACCCAGAAATCAAACATCAAAACCCAAAAAATTTCACTCCCGGGCCAAAACTGATTTACAAAAACAAAGCGCTTTCAGTAAAATTTTACCATTTCCCAATTTCCCAAATTTTTAAAAACAACTGACACAGATCTCTATGGGAAAAATTTTTACTAAAGTAGTACATGTTTCTAAATTAAGAAATCAGTGTTTGAAAAACACCCATTGGTTTGCCCTTTTAAAAGCAGACAAAAGGGTTGGGGACTTTTCGACCATTTTTCAAAAATTGCAAGTTGTGGGAAAACACCCTGCCAAGTCCCACTCAATTTGCACTCTATTGGAGCGTTTTAATTTTTTTGTGGTTCAAAAATTGGTAAAGGGGGCCGCAATAATTAAAAAAGAAAAGAATAACTAAATTTTTTCATGCAATTTGCTGGAGAACGGGGGTCGGGTGTCTTTTCCAAAAGGGACTTGAAATCCCCCATGTACCCCCCCGATTTGAAAAACATGCAACTTCTATGGGAAAACAAAATTAATTTTGACTGTGGTGTCAATAACCCACTTTAGAAAAACTGCTTTTTAAAGTTGGGCCCCCCGGGGAGCCCCCATAACTTGTTTGCGATTTTCCATGCCCAAATTGGGGTGGCAGGCGGGCTTGCAAATTTGAAAACCAATCCACCCTATTGGCCACTGTGGTTTTTTTTCCATCCAATTGGATTGTGAACTCATGCAACTTCACTTTTAAGTTGGGCAATTGCCGCATTTGGATTAAGGGTGTGACAGTGGTGTTTTGCCCCCAGTAACATTGTGTGCCCAAATTTTCCCTGCAAGGGGAAGCTGCTGGCCCTTTCCAAACGCATGACAAGTACATCCAGGGGGGGGGGTGCAATTTCAGGTGCGATTTTTTGAATTGACATCGTACCTGATATTGGATATAATGAATGTGAATGTGAGTGTAACTACACATACGCCATTTGTTGCAGCGAGACAGTTCAAAGGTATTTTGAAAATTTTGAGCCATTTTATTAGCAATTATAACATCTACGGGCTCGCTCCTTCTCTCCCCCCCTCCCTCCCCTGAATGTCTCCCTTATCACCCCCCCTCCCCCTGTATTCTCTCGCTCACTCTTTCTTCGTCTCACTGTTCCTCTCTCTTCATCGCTTGTCTTTACTGTATGTCTGCTCTTTACTCTGCTTCTCATCTCTCTATCTTCGTCTCACTGGCTACGCTCTTGACATCACTGGTTGACTGTTGCGAGTAGTCTTCTCTTATAGAGCTGCTTGCCAGTAGAATCTCTCGCTCAGTTTCAGGACAGCCAAATGGCTCACTGTGTCTCTCAATGGTCTTGGGTGGTTGGGATTCAACCCAAACCTTCACTCAAGGAAGTGGGTGGGGTGAAACACCATCATTATCAAATCTATTTAGTGGGTCTCAAGGCCCCTTATGAAGATCATTTGATACATTGTATGAACTTCACATAAGGTGCAGCTTTGAAGGTGTTTCAACAGTACAAGGCCTCTATTCTAATGGATCACATTTTGCTAGGGATCATTTAGACAGAAAAAGCAAAGGATGTTGGCAGAACATCTATTTGGAAGACACCACACAGGGAGATCATGCTACTTCACTTGCCGTGGTTGGGATTCAAACCGGACACATCCCTAGAGGTGTGATGAGGCAGTAGTGCTAACCACTAATCCACAGAGCATCACATTGCTAACCCTGCCTGTATTTCTGTGTTGTGTGTGAATCAATCCTAGGTCCCTGGGCTCTCATGGTCAGTGTAACTAGGCCAGAATATCTCCAATGTGACACAAATGTTGTGCTATGTTGCCACAATTCAGATCTGTAGATGTTGGTTCTATATTTGTAATCCCATACAAAGGAGTTGCAATACTCATTATCTAGGCGTACCTCGGTTTACCAACGCCTCAGGGAACGTCACATATTTGGGGTACAAATCCAAACCATTTCAGTTAATGTTGGTAACTTAGTACGTGTTTACAAATGTTTGAATAATTTGGTATGGGCATGTGGCCTGTATGGTTCAGGAGGGGGGGGAGGCGCGCTCGCTCGTCCACTCCCCCCTTTCCTGACCTGCCGGGCTGCATGCTCGGATACGATAAGTATCTGTTATGGATTTTGGGGGGTACCCCCATGCTGTTTTTTATTTTAATTTTCGACAGCGTGGAGTTACCCCTTAACATCCCATATGTCGAGACCTCCACGAAGGGACTTTTAGTATGGATGGGGAGGGGGGACCCCACGCAAGTTTATTAAAGAATGTGTTTCTAAATCCCTATGGCAATACTTTGACATTCAACTGTCAAGTGGGGAAATCCGCCGACAGCTGAAACATGAGCGCTGCATCCTGGTTTTCATACTAAAATGCTGCATGAGTTGATAACATAACTCATGCGGGATTGTAGGAGCGACAGCCATGTGTTAATGGTTGTCAATTCTGTCAGCGGGACGTTCCCCACTGACAGCTGAATGTAAAATAAATTCCTTTATTGCATTTAAATAATAAAAAAAAAAAGCGTGGGGTCCCCCTCCCATCTGTACCAAGAGCCCTTCGGATCTGGTATGGATATTAAGGGGGAACTCCACGGATGAATAAAAAAAAAAAAAAACAGCGTGGGTCCCCCCTCAATATCCATACCAGACCCTTTATCTGAGCATGCAGCCCAGCAGGTCGGGGAAGGGGGGAGGGGCCATGCGAGCGAGTGCCACGATGCCCAAACATGGGGGGCGGTGCCAGGGGGGGATCTCCCCCCCAAGCACCGCCTGAACCCCATGTTGATGAGGGGACCAAGGGCATGCTCTTCTCAACAACCCTGGGGGGGGTGCTTGCCGGGCGGGGGGCTTATCAGAATCCTGCCCCCCCCCCCCCCCCCCTACTACGTGAATGATTCTGCGGAGTACATGGTCCGCTGACCTCATTAAAAAAAAAACTAAGTTGTGGTGTAAAAAAAACACACAGTACAGGGTCTTTGACAAGTCCTTTATTAAAACAATGTCCCCCGAAAGTAGATCCAACGTCAATCACGCCGGCGGCGTGAACCGAAAAAAGAAAAAAAAAAAGAAAAAGCGTTCCGGAACTCTCCAGCCAGCTCTGAAATAAAGGCTAGCTGACATTTCTTAAATAGGTTAGGGGCGGGGGCCACCGGGGACATCATCCCCGCCCCATCATTCCTATTTGATACAATGTCACCCTGTCTCTCCCGCAGAGGCTAACTATCCTAGTGAATGTTTTCAGAAAGGTCAGACGGGTTGTTCTGAGTTCAGCTCTTATAATAGTGTATGGGGATCTGGGGCCAGCCCGTAGTAACAGCAACAGCAAGCATGTGACCATGGGGCAGGTCACTGGTATGATGTCCCCGGCTGGCCCCTGCCCCATACCTATATAAGAAACTGTCAGCTAGCTTTTCTTCACTTAGGCTGGAAGCCTCCGACTGGTAGCGGAACCACCTTTTTTTTTTTCTTTTTTCGGTCCCCGCCGCCCCTCCGCCGCCGCCGGCGCCGGTGATTGACGTTGGATCTACATTCGGGGGACATTGTTTTAATAAGGCCTTGTCAAAGACCCTGTACTGTGTTTTTTTTTTACACCACACTTTGTTTTTTTGTGAAGGAGTAGCGGGACCATGTACCGCAGACTCCTTCACGTAGGGGGGGGGGCGGGCATCTGGGGCCCCCTTGTTAAAGGGGGCTTCCAGATTCTGATAAGCCCCCCCCGCCCGCAGACCCCCACAACCACCGGCCAGGGTTTGTGGGGTAAGAGGCCCTTGTCCTCATCAACATGGGGACAAGGTGCTTTGGGGGGGGCCCCCCCTGCCCCAAAGCACCCCCCCCATGTTGAGGGCATGTGGCACTGGTATGGTTCAGGAGGGGGGGGGGCACTCGCTCGTCCCCCCCCCTTTCCTGACCTGCCGGGCTGCATGCTTGGATAAGGGTCTGGTATGGATATTGAGGGGGACCCACGCTGTTTTTTTTTTTTTAATTTCAGCCTGGAGTTCCCCCTTAATATCCATACCAGATCTGAAGGGCTTGGTAAGGATGAGAGGGGGGACCCACGCTGTTTTTTTTTTTTTTTTTTTATTGCGGACCTTTATTTTTACATTCAGCTGTCAAAATAAATATTATCTAGACCTTTGAAATAAGTAAAATCATTACAGAAATAATTATAAAGGATAAGAAACAAAAATAGAATCACTAGAACTAAGGAAATCAAATTAGAATACATAAAGATATGCTTAGTGCTGTTTGTTTAACACAGTAGACGCGACCGAGTGTTGGCTGTCAGAGGAATCCACAGTTAGATTTACTATTGGGCAGTGGCTAAAAAGCAAATGCCCATGGCAGAGACCTAAAATGTGTTCTGCACATGCTCAGTTTATATCGGCCAAAGACACTGCACGGGCGTCTAGATTTTTACTGTGTCAATTTCCTTCAAAAAAACTATTTTTAACACATTCTTAATTTTTTTGGAAATAGCAGATATTGTTTAAAAGTGAAGTCTTGATATTTGGCAAAGCAAATTTCTAAGTGAACATGTCTCTGCAGTGATTTTTCATGGTGTTAGACGTGCTTCTTAGCAAGTCTGCTTTGTGAGTCTGATTTCGGGCGTGCGTCTTTTGTGAATTTGATTGGGCGTCTGCTTATGGGCTCTGCTCAATAGTAAATCTTGTTGCAGAGTAAAAATAGAACGGTCGCCCATAAAAATTGGGCGTTAGCCCATGAATATGCCCCGGTGAATCCATGCCCACCCGCCCAAATAGTAAATCAATGGGCCATAGAGTCCCTCTATCACCTCGCCGTTCATACTGTCACATCAGTTACTGGCTAGTGAATTTAGGGGAGACCCTAAAATCACAGCCTGAAAGTTTACAGTTTTTATAAGTTTACAAAAATAGTTTAAAAAAGTAAAAAATAAAAATAAAAAAATGTCACAAACAGTTGTAATTTTTTATTGAGTTAATGTTCTGTTGTTACTGTGGTTTAATGTTAACCATTGTTTGCTTTGCAGGAATGCCATTCAGCTGCAGCACTGATTTGTTTATTTTGACAGAAGCAGGGTGTGCTTTCAGAATACACACATCAGTAATTGCAGTGCTGCAGGAGGAGATTTCTCATCTGCAGTTTAAAAAAAAAAAAAAAGAACGTACAGTTAGTCCATATATATTTGGATACAGGCACAATGTTCATACTTGTGGCTCTGTATGCCACCAGAATAAATTAAAGTGAAACAATCCAAATGAATTTGAAGTGCAGACTTTCAGCTTTAATTCAAGGGGTTGAACATAAATATCAAGTACAAATTTTAGGAACTGCAACCATTTTTATACACAGTCCCTCCATTTTCAAATGTAATTGGAAAAATGAATATAATTATAAACAAAATGTTCATTTTTTAATATCTTGTTGGGAATCCTTTACTGAAGTCTGGAGCCCATGGATATTAGCAAAGACTGGGTTTTCCTCCTTTCTGATGCTTTGCCAGGCTCTAACTGCAGCTGTCTTCAGTTGTTTGTGGGTTTTTTTCTGTCTTTTTTCTTCAGCAAGTGAAATGCATGCTCAAAGAGGTTGAGATCAGGTGATTGACTCAGCCATTGCAGCATTGCAGAATATTCCCACTTTCTTTTCCTTCAAAAGCTCCTTGAGTTGCTTTTTCAGAGTGTTTTTTGGATCATTGTCCATCTGTACTTTGTTCTTGCTGGAAAAAAATATTTTAAGCAACAGACAGCAGGGATTCATGAAAGACAAAAGTTGTCAAACAAATCTGATTTCTTTTTTTATGAGGTGGTGAGCAAAACCTTGAACGGTGGCGGTGGATGTGGTATACTTGGATTTTGCAAAAGCGTTTGACACAGTGCCCTACACACGGCTAATGTGATAAGGTAAAGTCTACAGGCTTTGAAAAATCTGTATGTAAATGGATAGAAAATTGGCTAAAAGATCATATTCAGAGGAGTAGTGGTTAATGATTCATACTCTGAATGGTCTAGCGTTGTTAGTGGTGTACCTCAAGGTTCAGTGTTGGGACCCTTACTTTTTAATATATTTTTAAATGATATATGGTCTGGGATTATAAATAACTATTTCAGTCTTTGCAGATGACACCAAGCTGTGCAGTGGAATAACGTCCTTACAGGATGTCTCCAACTTACAAGACGACCTCAATGCACTGTTTAATTTAGCAACTATGTGGCAAATGAGGTTTAATGTTGATAAATGTAAGGTTATGCACTTGGGGGCTAAGAATATGCATGCACAATACATACTAGGGGGCATACCACTGGGGCAATCAATGGTGGAGAAGGATCTGGGAGTTCTTGTAGATCACAAGCCGTAATAATGGCATGCATCGCCAAGCTTGCGGTTTCTAAAAGTGGGCAAAATCCTCTCTTGTATTAAAAAGAGTATAGACTCCAGAGAGAGAGATATCATTTTACCCCTGTACAAATCATTAGTAAGACCTCATCTGGAATATGCAGTTCAATTTGGGCACCAATTTCACAAATAGAACATTGGGGAACTGGGAGAAAGTACAAAATAGGGCAACCAAACTGATAAGAGGCATGGAGCTATGAGGAAAGATTAGAGGTGAACCAAATTTATTCTCTCTTGAGAAGAGGAGATTGAGGGGGATAGGATCAACATGTATTTTCATGGTTCATATAGTGAACTCGATGTAAGTTAATTCACCCTGAGGTCATCACAGAGGGCAAGGGGGCACTCTTTACGTCTGGAGGAAAAGAAATTTAATCTCCAAACACGGAAAAGCTTCTTCACAGTAAGAGCTGTGAAAACAGTAATGTGGAATAGACTCCCTCAAGAGTTGGTTCTGGCCAACTCAGTGAATTGCTTTAAAAAAGCCTGGATTCTTTCTTGGGATACACAGAATATAAGTGGTTATTATTTATAGGAAAAGGTATCCAGGAAAATCTGATTGCCTCTCGGGGATCAGGATGGAGTTTTTTTCCCCTGCAGGAGCAAATTAGTTCATGCTTTGCTGGGTTTTTGCCTTCCTCTGAATAAACTGTGTGGTGTAGGATTATAACTTTTTTTTTTTAATGGTTGAACTGGATGGACTTTTGTCTTTTTCAGTCAGACTAACTATGTAACTATGTACTGTGAAGCGCCGTCCAATCAACTTTGATGCATTTGGCTGAATATGGGGTCTGACAGTATGCCTTGATTCACTATTGGGCAGTGGGCGCATATTTGTGGGCAAACGCCCAATTTTCATGGGCGACCGTCTATTTTTTACCCTGCAACCAAATTCACTATTGACCAGCGCCCATAAGCAGATGCCCAATCTAATTCACAAAAAGACACACGCCCGGATCAGACTCACAAAGCAGACTTCCTAAGAAGCACGTCTAACACCATGAAAAATCACTGCAGAGACATGTTCACTTAGAAATTTGCTTTGCCAAATATCAGGACTTCACTTTAAACAATATCTGCTATTTCCAAAAAAATTAAGAATGTGTTAAAAATAGTTTTTTTTCAGGAAATTGACACAGTAAAAAATCTAGACGCCCGTTGCAGTGTCTTTGGCAGATATAACTGAGCATGTGCGAACACATTTTTAGACATCTGCCATGGGCGTTTGCTTTTTAGCCACTGCCTAATAATGAATCTTACTGTGATTCCTCTGACAGCCGGCACTCGTCGTCGCGACTACTGTGTTTAATAAACAGCACTAAGCATATCTTCATGTAATCTAATTAATTTTTCCTTAGTTCTAGTGATTCTATTTTTGTTTCTTATCCTTTATAATTATTTCTGTAATGATTTTACTTATTTCAAAGGTCTTAGAGATAATATTTATTTTGACAGCTGAATGTAAAAATAAAGGTCCGACAAAAAAAAAAAAAAATAATAAAAAAAACAGCGTGGGTCCCCCTCTCATCCTTACCAAGCCTTCAGGTCTGGTATGGATATTAAGGGGGAACTCCACGCTGAAATTTAAAAAAAAAACAGCGTGGATCCCACCCTCAATATCCATACCAGACCCTTAACCCTGCATGCAGCCCGGCAGGTCAGGAAAGGGGGGGGGAATGAGCGAGCGCCCCCCCCCCCCCCATCCTGAAAACCATACCAGGCCACATGCCCTCAACATGGGGGGGGGTGCTTTGGGGCAGGGGGGATCCCCCCCCCAAAGCACCTTGTCCCCATGTTGTTGAGGACAAGGGCCTCTTCCCCACAACCCTGGCCGGTGGTTGTGGGGGTCTGCGGGCGGGGGCTTATCAGAATTGGGAAGCCTCCTTTAACAAGGGGGCCCCAGATCCCCCCCCCCCACGATTGGAAGAGTCTGCGGTACATGGTCCCGCAGACTCTCACACAAAAAAAAAAGTGTGGTGTAAAAAAAAAACACAGTACAGGGTCTTTGACAAGTCCTTTTATTAAAAACAATGTCCCCTGAAGTAGATCCAACGTCAATCGCAGCGGGCGGCAGGGACCCCGAAAAAAGAAAAAAAAAAGTTCGCGCTCCCGTCGGAGGCTTCCAGCCTTGTGAAGAAAAGGCTAGCTGACATTTCTTTTATAGGTATGGGGCGGGCCAGCCGGGGACATCGCATCATGTAGTGACCCGCCCTGTTACCATGCTTGCGATGTTTTCCCGGTCTTGGCCCCGCCCCATAGCTATATAAGAAATGTCAGAGCTGTCTCCCTGCATTCAGCCTAGTTAGCCCTCAGTGGAGAGGATAGGGTGACAATTCCTCAAATAGGTAAGGGGCGGGGATGATGTTCCCTTGGTCTGGCCCGCCCCATACCTATATAAGAAATGTCAGCTAGCCTTTTCTTCACAAGGCTGGAAGCCTCGACGGGAGCGGACACCATTTTTTTTTTTCTTTCTTTTTGTTTTTCGGGTCCCCGCTGCCGCTGCCGCGATTGACTGTTGGATCTACTTCGGGGGAACTAGTTTTAAATAAAGGACTTGTCAAAGACCTGTACTGTGTTTTTTTTAACAACAC
>CATNWA010002403.1:0-22202 GCA_951230385.1 Staurois parvus | reverse complement strand
GGGTGATACAAGAAGGTAATCTGTGGCAAACAATTTTGGTGGTTAAGTATGTAATATTGAAGCCCTTTGCGCCAGGACACATAAAAGCCCTTGCAAACACTTTGTGTTAGTACTGGTGTGTGCAACAAATCCAAGTAGATATTTATTTGGGAAACTCTTTACTGTATGGCAGTATTGTGACAAATTCATGAAGAATAATGCCATATTAGTTGATAAGGAAAGTGGAGGTACTTAACTGTAAAATAAGACCTCAATCTAATGGCGAGGCCATAGACGGGTCGAAAACCGCCACTTTAACGAGAAAAAAAAAAAAAAAAAAAAAAACAAAAAAAAGAAAAATCGGAACCGGTTTGCGTCACTCGTCTACGCCGGTATTTAATCATTACTTCTGTCCCCTTGCAGAGAGCTCCGTTATTATATTTGACATGAGAAAGTATTGTGTTTGCAACAATGTATCCATTTGTATCCATTTCAGATACAGATGTTTTATTCGGCATACAAATAGATACATTGTTGCAACCGCTATACTTTTCATGTCAAATATAATAGCAGACTGGAATTCTTCTTTTTCTTCTTCTTTGCAGGTCACGGCTTATGCGCAGATTTTTTAATCGGTAAAAACCGATCAGCCGAGGCCGATTTGCCCATCATTGCTGGGAAAAATCGGCGATCGGCAAAATCGGGTACAATTTTTTCCAACTTTACCGATAAAAAAAAAATGTGCCAAAACCCCCAAAAAAACGGCCGACCAATTAACTGATTAACGTGCGAAAATGGGCCGATTTTCAACCCGGATATGGCCTGCATAAGTTGGAGTAAATGATTGATTCTGTCACAATAACCCACCGTGCCATTACTGTAACATCTTTTAGACAATTTATGACAAAAAGTATCTAATCTTTTCTTCCTCTGGAACTAATACTTAATGCATTTCCATTACTCTTCCAACTTCTCCAAAGAGCTTCACTGTTTCCAAAACTGCCACTTTCACAGAAGTAGATGCATCTTACAGTTATGTCTGAGTTCAAAATACAGTGCTTGAAAAAGTATTCATACCACTTGAAATTTTCCACATCTTGTCATGTTATAACTAGAGATGAGCGAATTATTCAAAAATTCGATTCGGCTGATTCGCGGAATAAATTGTGATTCGAGGCGAATATATTTCGCTGGACGAATTATAACTTATAAAAAGGGTGTTTTCTAGGCTTTCAGAGAAGCCTTTATATTAATGCAGAACACTGTACTTTTAATTTAAATGCCCTTGGAGTCTGCTGGGAAGAGAAATAATACTGTCAGAACTCAGTATGACATGCAGAGAGTGCCGTCGATCTTAGAATCACCGCACACTTCACTCATTTGGGCAGTCACGGGGCCAAAACCAGAGTGTGGATCCACAGTGTGGCGGTGGAGGCAGCAGCAATGGGAGGCCATACAGCACCCTATGACAAAATGGAAGCCACCAGCAGTGTGAGGAGACCTGAAAGTGGCACATGGCAGAGTGTGGCGATGGAGACAGCAGCAATGGGAGGCCGTACAGGGACCCATGACACACTCTGGACCTGGCAGCAGCATGAGGAGGCGGTACAGGGGCCCATGACAGATTACGGGCCTGGCAGCAGCATGAGGAGTCGGTACGGGGGCCCATGGCAGATTACGGGCCTGGCAGCAGCAATGGGAGGCCATAAACAGCACCCTATGACAAAATGGAACCCACCAGCAGTGTGAGGAGACCTGAAAGTGGCACATGGCAGAGTGTGGCGATGGAGACAACAGCAATTGGGAGGCCGTACAGGGACCCATAACACACTCTGGACCTGGCAGCAGCATGAGGAGTCGGTACGGGGGCCCATGGCAGATTAAACGGGCCTGGCAGCAGCATGAGGAGCGGTAACAGGGGCCCATGGCAGAGTGGCGGAGCGTAAGCAGCTAAAATTGAAGGCCATACAGAGGCCTATGTTAAAAAGTCCCCCCCAAGCAGCAGCGTGGGAGACGACTAATAGTCGTCTCCCCACGCTGCTGCTGGGGGGACTTTTTTAACATAGGCCTCTGTATGGACTTCAATTTAACTGCTTACGCTTCACCACTCTGCCATGGGCCCACTGTACCGCCTCCTCTTAGCTGCTGCCAGGTCCAGAGTGTGTCATGGTCCCTGTACGGCCTCCCATTGCTGCTGACCTTCATCACCAGACTCTGCCATGTGCCACTTTCAGGTCTCCTTACACTGTTGGTGGGTTCCATTTTGTGATAGGGTGCTGTATGGCCTTCCATTGCTGCTGCCCTCTCCACCACCTGCCACCCTGCGCCATGTGCCTCTGTCGTCTGCTCACGCTGCTGACGGGCTTCCGATGTGCGCTTTTTAACCTAGGCCTGTGTATGGCTTCAGAATACTGCTGCATCCACCGCCACCCTGCGCCATGTGCCTCTGTCGTCTGCTCACGCTGCTGCCAGGTCCATACTGATTCATGGCCCCCTGTTACCGGCTCCTCATGAACGTGGTTCAGCGGTTTGCATCACTTAACGGCAAATCGTTGACAAACGCTGGGACGTTCAGTGTTGTGCGCATTAAGCCTAGACACCAAGGGCAGCACAGACCTGTTATTACTCGCTCAAGCATGGCTTAAACAAAACCAGTCTCTACACAAATTGGACCCAGACCTGCCCAGGGTCTCGTAAGTAAATTGCACGGAGGAGTAGAGTTTGTCGTTATTGGAATTAACTGTGAGGGACTTTTAAACCTAGGCCTGTGTATGGCCTTCAATTGAAGCTGCATTCTGCTCCTCCACTCTGCCATTGGACTCTTGATAGTCGTCGACTATCAAGAGTCCAATGGCAGAGTGGCGGAGCAGAAGCAGCTTCAATTGAAGGCCATACACAGCCTAGGTTTAAAAGTCCCTCACAGTTAATTCTCCAATAACGAACTCTACTCCTCCGTGCAATCTACTTACGAGACCCTGGGCAGGTCTGGGTCCAATTTGGGTGGTAGAGACTGGTTTTGTTCAGCCACATGAGCTTGAGCGAGTAATAACAGGTCTGTGCTGCCCTTTGGTGTCTGGCTTAATGCGCACAACACTGAACGTCCCAGCGTTTGTCACACGATTTGCCGTTAAGTGATGCAAACCCCGCTGACCCACGTTCATGAGGAGCCGGTACAGGGGGCCATGAATCAGTATGGACCTGGCAGCAGCGTGAGCAGACGACAGAGGCACATGGCGCAGGGTGGCGGTGTAGGCAGCATTATTCTGAAGCCATACACAGGCCTAGGTTAAAAAGCGGAAGCCGTCAGCAGCGTGAGCAGACGACAGAGACACATGGCGCAGGGTGGCGTGGATGCAGCAGTATTCGGAAGCCAAACACAGGCCTCGGTTAAAAAGCGGAAGCCGTCAGCAGACGACCCGAGGCACATGGCGCAGGGTGGCGGTGGAGGCAGCAGCAATGGAAGGCCATACAGCACCCTATCACAAAAATGGAACCCACCAACAGTGTAAGGAGACCTGAAAGTGGCACATGGCAGAGTCTGGCGATGAAGTCAGCAGCAATGGGAGGCCGTACAGGGACCATGACACACTCTGGACCTGGCAGCAGCAAGAGGAGGCGGTACAGGGGCCCATGGCAGAGTGGCGAAGTGTAAGCAGCTTAAATTGAAGGCCATACAGAGGCCTATGTTAAAAATAATAATAACATGTTTGGGGCATGATTCATGGCGGATTTAGTCAGTTGTGTCAGGGAACTGGTGGTTGAAATCCAGACTAATCCACGCCTGATTCATTTTCACAAACGTGAGTCTCTCCACACTTTGGGCGTGAACAGTCGTGTACCTCCTCCGCGGAGTTACAATACCTCCTGCCGCACTAAACACGCGCTCCGATGCCACGCTACTGCCGGGCATGACAGCCTTTCAAGGGCAAATTCAGCTAGTTGGGGCCAAAGGTTCAAGTTTCGTTGCCCAGTAGTCAAGGGGATTGTCTACCTCGGTTGGCAGGGTGCTGTCCAAGTAGGCCCCAAGCCTGTTGTTTGAGGTCCTGCTCCAGGTCCACCTGATGCTGCTGCTGCATGCGGCTGGTTAGTAGTTTTCCTCACTGCGCTGGTGAAGAAAGCTACTCATCATCGACTGCAGACTGAGGCAGCCGCTGCTGGTGGAGCTGCCACTGCTCAACTACCACCCCACCCCCCCTCCCCTGCTGCCATGGCAGCGGAAACGCGAGCGCACAGGGCCCACAGTGTCTGAGGATGACGTTGGCGCAGAAAGCAGAGACCAACTGACTACATAGGTGGATTTTTATAGTACTTTATTTTGGCCTCCCTCTCAGCAGGTGTGAAAAAGGCCACCATTTTTTTCAGAACGGGTGTAGCGAGGGGTCCAACAAGGTGGACAGCCAAAAGTCCTCATCCCTCTGTCTGATGGTTATTTTTCGGCATGTCGCTACGCAAGCAACCAAGCATGCTATGGGCCATTTGTGCCAAGGAATGCGAGGGACTCCCTGCCTCCATCTCCACAGCAATACTGCCCACGGTGCGTCTGGGTCCTCTGTCTCCTCCTCCTCCTCTACCCAGATGCTCCTGCTCCTCCACTCCTGTCCGCTGAGTGGAAAAACCACCCATTTCACTCAATAATTCCTGAGCACCAATGTCCTCCTCTACCTCCTCCTGTTCTTCCTGTCCTGCCCCCACAGGGGTCATGTGGCGTTGAGATCTGTGCGCCACGTCTACCGCACCCTGACCAGCCATTGTTAACATCATTTGTTCCAGGCCGTGCAACAGAGGAACCTGACGTCGTTCATCCCCATAGTCCTGCCGACTCACGAATAGCGTGGCCTCCTCAAAGGGCCTGAGCAAGCGGCAGGTGTCACGCATGAGCTGGCAATGGCTGACCATCTAAGTTACACAGGAGAGTACCTTTATCCGCTTTGTAACATCAGGAAATCGGTGATGGCCTTCGCTGTTCGTAAAGGCGTCTAACATATGTAGGGGGTGAATTCCACCTTGTTGCAACGTCGCAGATCAGGCGATGCTGTGGAATTCCGTTCTGCCGCTGCAGCTCAAGGAGGGGTGTGCTTTGCGGTGTAGGAATGGCTGAAATGCATGTAAAGTTTTACACGTGACATTTTAAGGAAGTCATTGCAGTGGGATGGTGGATTTTAGGAACCGCTTGACAACCAGATTGAACACGTGAGCCATGCATGGCGCATGGCACAACCTTCCTTGACGCAGAGCAGACACCATGTTCTTTTCCGTTGTCGGTCAACATGGTTCCGATTTTCAGTTTGCGCGCGGAGACAGCCATCTGTCGATTTCTCTGTTCATTACACTCAGAAGTTCCTCCCCTGTGTGACTACGTTCGCCAAGGCCATACCAGGTGCAGCACAGCGTGACACCGTTGCGCCCTGCACATGTGATATGCTGGTCGGGGTAATGGGACTTGGCACGGGGGTGGCGGCTGAGGACACGGCGAAGAAGAGGTGGTAGAGGCGGACATCTTTGCTGGACCAAGGACGTGCAAACGTGGAGTCAAAAGCGGCGTGACCTGTCCAAGTTGCTGGTGCGGCTGTGACGGCACCACGTTCACCCCAGTGGGCCGTAAATGACATGTACTGTCCCTGACCGTAGTTACAGCTCCACAGGTCGGCGCTGCCGTGCACTTTGGCAGAGACCGACATGCTCAAAGACTGGCCCACCATCTCTTCTACATGTGAATGCAGGGCTGGCACTGCCTTTTTTGGCGAAGAAATGCCGGCTTGGCACTCTCCACCGCGGCTCGGCACAAGCCATCATTTCTCGGAAAGGTGCTGAGTCCACCACTTGGAAAGGAAGGGACTGCAGCAACCAGCAACTTGGACAGAGGACGTTCAGCTTCTGCACCGTCGGGTGCGTGCTCGCAAACTGTTTGTCTCTTGAACTGATTCCAAGAAAGACTGCTGACGGAATCCGTGAAGAGGAGTAGCAGGAGAAGGAGCATCTGAACGAGCGGAAGATGCCACGAGCGACAACTCCCCTCAGCAGAGGTGTTGGAGCCTTGACTGGCTGATAGAGGGCGATTGACGTCGGGTGATGGAGCAAGTAACGGAGCGGGTGATGGAGCGGGGGCTGGGGCAGGCAGAACCGCCATATCATTTATCACGGTTTTCCCAGGCCACCGAATGGCGACGCTGCATATCTATGCTGACGCAACGCTGTAGTCCCAACATGGGGCCCCCTGGCCACGCTTGACTTTCTGGCCACATAGTCGACATACGGCTACGTTTACTTCCTCGGGCGGCTTGACGAAAAATTGCCACACACCGCCGAGTAGGAAACTTTGCCCCCGCTACTCCTCACTGGCTGACTGCTACTTCCTCCGTGCACACCGGCACCACTACTGGCCGTGGTGGTAGGCTGCAGTGGAGCTGGTGCTCAACTTCCGTGGCCGTTTGGCTCCACTGACACTGCTGCGACCCTGCTGCCTCCTGGGCAACCCACCGACTGTTTTGCTCGCTGCCAAGCTGCCACCCTCTTCTCCTGATGATCGCGGAAGCAATAGCCTGATGACGACGAGGCCTGCCAAGTGCGATCAGCCTCTCAACGTCATCAATTAGGGTCTCCGCGTCACTACTAGCCCCCTCGGCTGCGTGTGGGTCAGGAGACAGACCTGTCTCTAGACCGGCTACCGAGCCACTCTCCTCGCCAGTACTTCTTCGCCTGGCTGCTGAAGAGGCGGATGTCTCCCCCCGTTCCTGACCGCCCTCTGTTAGCTCT
Organism: Staurois parvus; assembly: GCA_951230385.1. Taxonomy (NCBI): domain Eukaryota; kingdom Metazoa; phylum Chordata; class Amphibia; order Anura; family Ranidae; genus Staurois; species Staurois parvus. The sequence goes on along the minus strand of CATNWA010002403.1, from coordinate 15,470 downwards.
TCCTCACTGTACAGTGGGGCTGAGCCCACAGCATGCGATACTTCGCTTGGTGAGGGAACACCAAAGGACAGGGGCAGGTAGAGGACACGTGATTTCAGTGGGCTTGCTCCCGGGCCATGCCAACTAACGGTTGTGTCTAACGTACCCACCGACCGTTGGCTGTAGGTGTCAGAGTGTGACCTGGGAAGAGGAAGACGACCCCCCCCCCCCTGAGTCAACCAATCGATGACGGCAGGGTTGTCGGTGGAGACACGACCGCACGCTGGATGACACCGGGAGCACTGGCCTCTGGCTGCGACTAGTGCTGCCTCTACCCCTTCCTCTGCTGCCACGTCTGCTCGCTCCTGAAACATTGCCTCCTCTGCCACTCCTCTGCGTGTTGTCTGACATACTCTTTAATTCAATAGTGGTTGTGAAGCAGAAAGTAACGATTCTGTGTCCCTGAGTAACAATTCTGTGTCCCTGAGTAACGATTCTGTGTCCCTGAGTAACGATTCTGTGTCTGTCCCTGAGTAACGATTCTGTGTCCCTCAGCAACGATTCTGTGTCCCTCAAGCAACGATTCTGTGTCCCTCAGTAACGATTCTGTGTCCTCAATAACGATTCTGTGTCCCTGAGTAACGATTCTGTGTCCCTGAGTAACGATTTCTGTGTCCCTGAAGTAACGATTCTGTGTCTGTCCCTGAGTAACAATTCTGTGTCCCTGAGTAACAATTCTGTGTCCCTGAGTAACAATTCTGTGGCCCTAAAGTCTCTGTGGCCCTAACTCTGTCCCTAATACAGACAGGTCTGTCTCTCTTGAATGACCGGACAGGCTAATGGAGAATTCTAAGATGGCCGCAATTTATAGCTCCACCATTACACAGTGCTGGCTGGCTGGCTGCTGATTGGCTAATGCGATCACATGTCATGAATGAATGCATTATGGGTCAGCGCGCCTTGTCTGCGCGCCTTCCCAGAGATCCCCGCTCCGTCGCCACACATGTCGCCGCCATTTTTGGGAAAATTCAATTCGTGCATCCGAAGTTTGCTAATTTTTGGATTCGACGCGAATCGAATTTTTTCCTGATCTTCGAAACGAATTCCACTTCGCCATGTTCGATTCGCTCATCTCTAGTTATAACCAAAACATGTAAATGTATTTTATTGGGATTTTGATAGACCAACACAAAGTAACACATAAAACTGAAGTGCAAGAAAAATTATAAATAGTTTTCAGATATTTGAAAAAAATTTTGAAAAGTGTGGCGTGCATTTGTATTCAGCCCCCTTTACTAGAGATTGCACGCTCATTATATTCCCATTAAACACATTCCTGGGTATAGCTAGGAGTAAGAGAGTACTGTGACAACTGCCAGCACATTGACTAGAATCAGCATAGGTAAGAACGTGTCACCAGCACACCATGGAACCATAATCAATAATGCATGTATTGAATTCCTGAGTAAGAGGTCTTGTGTGGCCTCTAAATGCTGCACCTACTGTGGTCACTTTAATGAACATGTGGTTTATGGATTATGGACAGGGATGAGCTCAGGCATACTTGAATACAATCTGAACCCATCTGGGAAAGGCACCAGGATGCTGTCACTGTAGAGATCCAGTCATAAATGACTGAGGCATTCCCAACCCTGCAGCTACACCTATATATGTGGGGTGGAGAATGTCCTGGCCACATGATTGGCCCAATACAGTGGCAGCTTCCTGGTGGCTCACACAGATAAGTTCGGACTAGGATCTGAACATGCTTGAGAACCTCACTGTCGCAAACGTGCACACCAGAGACTGACGCAGTCTGCCATTTTGTTAAGAGTAGCCATGTTTATTACCTCATTCTACCCCCCCCCCTCACTCTGAGAGGCAAAGTGACAGATGTGTGTGTGTTAAAAGTGTCACAGGCCAGATCCAAGCAGGGAGCCACGAGGTGCCTCACTGTCCCAAGAACCTGTGCCATTTCCCACCTCGGAAGAGATAAGACAAGCTTTCTCAGGAGTTGAAAGAGATTCTGACCTAATGAACCTAATGCAGCGTAGGTGACAGAATCAGATAACACTCCTCAAAATCCATTTCTCCCCTATGTCTCGTATCTTGGAATATGAGAAACTAACCTAAAAACCAGACATACCGTCAGATTGGCTAGGAGGAGCCGAACAGTTTGATGGGTCACTCGACTCGTCTCGCATACACAGGAAAGCAGAAAAATAGATCTCGTGAACCGTTCAGTATAGAATTACATAACTCATATCTAATCAATCCCCAGACTTGTCTGCATAATAATCTACCCGCGGGTGGAATGGCATTTGTGCAGATGGGAAGTTATGGGCCAAAATATGAGTTATGAAAGATTTTGGCTCTAGTTTAGGCCTACGCCCAGACGTTCTCTCCCAAACGGGGTATTGGTCCTTTGACTTCAGCAACACCCCCTGCTGGGAACTACAAATTGGGCTGTCAGGCCTAAGATTAGAAGTTGAAGAAGTCTCCCATTTGATAACATCAATACCACTTGGGGAGACACGTGCCCTCTTGCTCTGAAACTTGGATCTGCTAACCCAGGACTTTGGCAAGTACCTTAACCCTTTCACCTCTCTCTGATATCTCTTTGCTGTGCTTCTTTGTATATATGTATATATATATGTTTTTGTAAATATTTTTATTGCCCCAGTTTGACCTTTTAGTAATAAACCTTTCTTTCTGAAAGTGTTGAACTGTTTCTATAGCTCTGTATTGCAATTTACGAATTCCTGCCTCTAAAGAGAAGCTACTGTTTGTTTAACCCTCTGTATAACAGGCCTGCATTATGACCGTGTTATGCAGACGATTATTTCAAATATTATAGTGTTATAGCTGTTATTGCTGAGTTTCCTCTTTCTCTGTACAAAAAGGAGGTGGTGACAGTGTGAAGGGTTAATTGCATAATTAACCTGACCCAGTAACAATCGCTCAGGCTGACGGCACATCGATCTGTCGTCCATTAGCTGGAAACTCATTGTGCAGGGTGCAGCTGGGCGTGGCATTGTTACACACGTCACATCGCGGTTTTAGATTGGCTAGTCCTTCGGTCACGAGTTTGGGGAGAAGGTCTGGGGTCTGACGCTGCGATCGTGACACTCACTAATTAAGGACCCATGGTGTAAGGTTGATATAGCTTATCTAAAGACTGTACAATCACACGATAACATGAATGGACAGAGGGAAAGACGAGATGAGTGTGCTGCTAAATCATCAGCACTGACCAGAAGTGTGTGCGTGTGTGTGCGTGTGTGGGGTGTGTGCGTGTATTAAGGCTTATTGATGCATGTGGGGAGAGGAGTGTAGTCTAGTCCAGTAGAAGAGATACTGTAGCCCAAAGGGCTGAAATGTTCATGCTGGTTCTGATAGCAAGGTGTCAGAACTAACAGGGCATTGCACATTGTAGTTTACGGGACTGTGTAGCCAGAAACCAGTCGGGGTCTTCTTCCATTTTTCCGTGGTCCAGTTCTGCTGTTCATGTGCCCTTTGTAGGCACTTTTGGCTGTGGACACACACGGGGTAGCATGGGCACCCTGACCAGTCGTAGCTATGCAGCACCAGTGATAGAGAAATTAATATTTCTTGGAATGTGGCTCACTAATGTATAACATAACTGTCATGGAACAACCATACACAACAAAACTATGATGCCCTGTGTGTTCTCACATCTTTATTGGAACCAGCATTACCATTTTCAGCAATTTGAGCTCCAGTATCTCTTCCATTGGATTGGACTACGCGAGACAATCTTCACTCCCCCCCACAGTCATCAGTGAGCCTTGGTCACCAGTTTGCCTTCTCCTTACTAGTGGTTGCACGAAATGAGAATTCTTGTGTCGAAATCGAAAATATAGGATGTACTTGGCTGAAAACCGAAATGGACAGTTTTTAAAAATTGATATTTTTCAAACGCAATTTGTATGGGGAAAAAAAAAAAAAAAAAAAAAAAAAAAACACACTTTAATGATTAAAAAAAATAACAAAAAAAAACAAAACAAAAACAAAAAAAACCCCACAATATATACCCAAAATTGTTTGTAAAAACTGAAAGATGATGTTACGCTGAGTGAATAGATGAACATGTCATGCTTTAAAATTGCGCGCTCGTGGAATGGTGCCTAACTATGGTACTTAAAAATCTCCATAAGCGATGCCTTAAAAAATTTTTTTTTTTTTTACAGGTTACACATTTAGCATTACAGAGGAGGTCTAGTGCTAGAATTATTGCTCTTGCTCTCACATGTGTGGTTTGAGCACTGTTTACATATGTGGGCGTGGCCTACATACACATTCACCACTAAGTAGGAGCACAGGGGGACAGGGAACTTTAAACTTTTTTTTTAATTACTTATTTATTTTTTTTTACACTGTCTCTTTACATTTTTTTTTTTAAATCACTTTTATTCCTATCACAAAGCCTTAGGCTCCATGTACACTGCAGCTGATAAACTCACGTTTATGAGCTTTTATGCGCTTTTTTCAGCAGCCCCTGAACTCTCCCTAATGTTTTCCTATGTGTCCATGTACACCAGCGGTTCTCAACCTGGGGGTCGAACGACCATTTCCCAGGGGTCGCCTAAGACCATCGGAAAACATATTTCCGATGGTCTTAGGAACCGAGACACCGCTGCTCTGTCTCGCGATCTGTGGGCGGGATGATATGCTGCCCCTGTAAACCTGGCCACACCTCCGGGATCACTCAACAGCTCCGCCTCCTCGCCGCTGATTGGCCCACCGGAACTGTAGCTCAGGAGAGGCACACAGGCGGCCAATCACCGGCGAGGAGGTGGAGCTTGGAGAGGAGGAGCCGAGCGGCAGAGCGCGCAGATCGAAGAAGATCGAGGGAGCTGCAGGACCGAGTGAAGAGGAGAGAGGCCAGAGAAGGAAGACAGCTGACAGGTAAGTGCAAATTTTGCTTCTGCAGGCTGTAGATGGGAGAGGGAGAGAGCGAGCCCAGGCTGGAGCAGGGGTCAGCAAGGTAAGTAATCATTGGTGTCAGTGGGAGGAATAGTGCCCCATCATTTGTGTCACTAATACCAACGATGGGGCACTATTCCTCCCCCCACTGACACCAATGATAGGCACTATTCCTATTCCTCCCCCCCCACTGACACCAACGATGGGGCACTATTCCTCCCACTGACACCAATGATGGGGGCACTATTCCTCCCACTGACACCAACGATGGGGCACTATTCCTCCCCCTGACACTGACACCAAACGATGGGGCACTATTCCTCCCCCCACTGACACCAACGATGGGGCACTATTCCTCCCCCCACTGACACCAATGATGGGGCACTATTCCTCCCCCCACTGACACAAACGATGGGGCACTATTCCTCCCCCCACTGACACCAACGATGGGGCACTATTCCTCCCCCCACTGACACCAACGATGGGGCACTATTCCTGACTCCCCCCCTGACACCAACGATGGGGCACTATTCCTCCCCCCCACTGACACCAACGATGGGGCACTATTCCTCCCCCCACTGACACCAACGATGGGGCACTATTCCTCCCCCCACTGACACCAATGATAGGCACTATTCCTCCCACTGATACCAATGATGGGGCACTATTCCTCCCACTGACACCAATGATGGGGCACTATTCCTCCCACTGACACCAATGATGGGGCACTATTCCTCCCACTGACACCAATGATGGGGCACTATTCCTCCCACTGACACCAATGATGGGGCACTATTCCTCCCACTGACACCAATGATGGGGCACTATTCCTCCCACTGATACCAACGATGGGGCACTATTCCTCCCACTGACACCAACGATGGGGCACTATTCCTCCCACCTGATACCAACGATGGGACACTATTCCTCCCACTGACATCAGTGATGGGGCGCTAGTCCTCCCACTGATACCAATGATGGGGCACTATTCCTCCCACTGACATCAGTGATGGAGCACTATTCCTCCCACTGATACCAATGATGGGGCACTATTCCTCCCACTGATACCAATGATGGGGCACTATTCCTCCCACTGACACCAATGGCGGGACACTATTCCTCCCACTGATACCAACGATGGGACACTATTCCTCCCACTGACATCAGTGATGGGGCACTATTCCTCCCACTGATACCAACGATGGGACACTATTCCTCCCACTGATACCAATGATGGGGCGCTAGTCCTCCCACTGCAAAATTACAGTTCTGAAGTAGCAACGAAAATAATTTTATGGTTGGGGGTCACCACAACATGAGGAACTGTATTAAGGGGTCGCGGCGTTAGAAAGGTTGAGAACCACTGATGTACACTATGTCGTTTACAGGCAGTTTAGTTTACAGTCGTTTTTTTGAACGCACCAAACTTGCGTTCAGGAGTAGATTTTATCAGCGTTTCAAACGCCAAAACACTTCTGCATGTGTAAACGCATTTGGAAAATTTTTTGAACTCTTCCATTTCCAGATGCTGTCCGGAGCCTTTTTTCATCATGAAAAATGCATGCAAAGCGTTTTCCGGGTACTCAAATGGAACTGGTACACTATACTTTGAAGTTTTGCATGAAAGAAAATATGTTAGACACTGCTGCAATAATTTCTGCACAGAAATGAGCTGGAACACATCCAAACACCACAAAATTAAAAATACAGCTAATCTCAACACATACTGCTCTCTCTGCTTCTGCTCTCTCTATTTCTCTCAAAATGTCTGAAATAGTTAATTTTTTTTACTGTTTTTCAGTGCAATCTGGGCATTTTGGAAGGTCTCCTGAGGTAATCTTTAAAAAAAAAAAAACACGCTTCTAAACGCAAATGCTCATAAACGTGGTATACAAACGTGGCTAAACAGCCATTTTTTTAACCTACATTTTCCAGCAGTCAGTTTCCATTGTTCAGAAGTGTCCCGTGTACATGGAGCCTTAGATAAAAAAAAAAAGCATTGATCTAGTGCCTTAAAAAAAAAAAAAAAATAATGGGCAGCACAGTGACTATGTGGTTAGCACTTACACCTGGCAGTACTAGGGTCATTGGTTCTAATCCCAACCACAGCATCACCTGCCTGGAGTTTGCATGTTCTCCCTGTGCGGGTTTCCTCTGGATACTCCGGTTTCCTCCCACATTCCAAAGACATGCTGGTAGGGTAATTGGCTCCTGTCTAAATCGTCCCTAGTATGTGTATGATTGTACGTTAGGGACCTTAGATTGTACACCCCTTGAGGGTTAGGGACTGATGTGAACGTACAATACATAAAGTGCTGCGTAAATTGACAGCGCTATAGAAGTACCTGAAATAAATAAATTTAAAAAAGACCTCGTTTACAAGGTGAGGGGATACGGAATTGACGTCATGACGTCACTCTGGTCCTCTAAGAGCATAGAGATGAGTGGAGGACATCTTCCTTCACTGATCTCTAGCCCAGCGCCAGGATAGTTGAAAGGATTCTCCGGTAAGGCTAAGAAGCAGAAGAAGACGGCGAGGGGGCGGGGTTATTTTCAGCAGCTGTATAAGGCCTGATTTTCATATCAGGTCAAAGGGCCGATCAGGGTGGTTTCGGTGCATCCCTAATACTTACTCTTGCCCATCTTTTTCTGCTTTCTACACAGCAACTTCAGGGACTCCATGTTTCCTTCCTGCCAGGTGATTTGAGTGTCAGGAGAGAATCATTGTTACTCACTTTTCCTGTCAGTGGTCATAATGTAATGGCTGATCAGTGTACATGGCTGTGATGGTGACCCTAGCAGTACTACACATGGTCCATCAGAACACAGCGCTCTGTGAGGAGAGTGTAAACAATGGAAGATTCCCCTCTTACTGCAGACTAAAGGAAATGACAGAGCAGAGCCCCCACACATACAGTGACACCCTCTACTGGCATGGGAGCCCACAGGCAATAATGGGTCCCCGCATGCTGGGGAAGACACCTGAGAGCCCCTACCTTTCGGCTTTCCAGCTTTGTCCAGACCCTCCAATACCGCCTTAACGGACGGAATAGTCACGGGGTACTCTCCCTCGAACAAGGCCCCTATGCAGTCCCCCATTAGCGCCCCTAGCAGCGCTCCCCGGAAGCGGCACACAGGAACGGACAGCATGATGAATCCGACCCGAACACAGCCTCAGCCCGTGACAGAAGAAACGAAAGCTGACCCCCCACCCTCCGTCCACACACAGCCAATCGGAGCCCACCAACTCTTCTGCGTGTGTATAACACCAGGCGCTGATTGGAGGAGACCGAACCACCCACGATGTGTTCACCAATGAGCAGGAGAGTTTTCAGAAGAATCCCCGAACAGGAGGGCGGGCCTTTCGGCAGACTATAACATTCTAGATGAGCGGTAAGTGGGTTGCCGGTGTAGCGGCGAGATGAGTATCCCATGAAAATCAGTATCCCCTGAAGCATCTGCGCATGTACCGGTTTAAGGCACGACAAGCCAATCACCGAACCCAACTACTGCAGCCGAACATGTACCAGACGGTCAGATAGGATCGGAGGACACAGAAAGAATGATTAACCCCTTACATGCCGAGTGGTCGGCGGGGGCTGTTACATGTCATTCTCTGCAGCGACATCGGGCAGGACAGTGTCAGTGACATGAGGGGGGGGGGGCAGTGACATGGGGGAAGGACAGTGTCAGTGACATGGGGGGGGCAGTTAAGTGTCAGTGACATGGGGGGGGGGGCAGTGACATGGGGTAGGAGTCGGACAGTGCCAGTGTAATGAGGGGGGGGGGGCAGTGACATGGAGGGGGACAGTGACATCAGGGAGGACAGTCACTATCACTGTCCCCGCCATGTCACTGCCACTGCCCCCCCCCCCCCTTCACTAACGCTGTCCTCCCCCATATCACTGACACTGCCCCCTCATGTCACTGCCCCCCCCCCTCCATTCACTAACGCTGTCCTCCCCCATATCACTGACACTGCCCCCCTCATCCCCCCCCCCGTTCACTAACGCTGTCCTCCCCCATATCACTGACACTGCTCCACTCATGTCACTGTTCTCCCCATGTCGCCGTCCTCCCCCATGTCACTGCCCCCCCATGTCACCGTCCTCATGTCACTGTCCTCCCCATGTCACCGCTCCCCCCCCCCCCCATGTCACTGTCCTCCCCATGTCACCGCCCCCCCCTCATGTCACTGTCCTCCCCATGTCACCGCCCCCCCTCATGTCACTGTCCTCCCCATGTCACCGCCCCCCCTCATGTCACTGTCCTCCCCATGTCACCGCCCCCCCCCACCCTCATGTCACTGTCCTCCCCATGTCACCGCCCCCCCCTCATGTCACTGTCCTCCCCATGTCACCACCCGCCCATGTCAGTGTCCTCCCCATGTCACTGTCCCCCCATGTCACCGCCCCCTCCTCATGTCACTGTTCTCCCCCATGGCACTGTCCAGGGGGGGGGGGCCCATGTCACTGTCCTTTCTTCGATCCATTATGCTGTAAGGGGTTAACTGGGGCAGCTCTGTGCTAAAGTCGGAGATCGGCGATTGGCTTCTTCGGCCTGAAACCGGCACATGCGCAGTTGCGTCAGGGGATACATATACAGTGAGGAACAGAAGTATTTGAACACCCTGCGACTTTGCAAGTTCTCCCACTTAGAAATCATGGAGGGGTCTGAAATTCACATTGTAGGTGCATTCCCACTCTGAGAGACAGAATTTTAAAAAAAATTCAGGAAATCACATTGTATGATTTTTAAAGAATTTATTTGTCTTGCACTGCTGAACATAAGTATTTGAACAACTAAGAAACAGCAAGAATTCTGGCTCTCAAAGACCTGTTACTGTGCCTTTAAAAAGTCCACCTCTACTCCACTCATTAATCTAACTTAGTAGCACCTGTCTGAGCTCTTTAAAGACACCTGTCCACCCCACAGTCAGTCAGGCGCCAACTACTACCATGGGCAAGACCGAAGAGCTGTCAACAGACACCAGAGACAAAATTGTGGACCTCCACAAGGCTGGAAAGGGCTATGAGGCAATTGCCAAGCAGCTTGGTGAAAATAGATCAACTGTTGGAGCAATTGTTAGAAAATGGAAGAGGCTAAAGACGACTGTCAGTCTCCCTTGGACTGGAGCTCCATGCAAGATCTCACCTTGTGGGGTATCACTGATGATAAGAAAGGTGAGGAATCAGCCCAGAACTACAAGGGAGGAGCTGGTCAATGACATGAAGAGAGCTGGGACCACAGTTTCAAAGGTCACTGTCGGTAGAACACTACGCCGTCATGGTTTCAAATCATGCATTGCACGGAAGGTTCCCCTGCTCAAGTCATCACATGTCCAGGTCCGTCTGAAGTTTGCCAATGACCATCTGGATGATCCAGAGGAGGCATGGGAGAAAGTCATGTGGTCAGATGAGACCAAAGTAGAACATTTTGGTCTAAACTTCACTTTTCGTGTTTGGAGGAAAAAGAAGGATGAGTTGCATCCCAAGAACACCATCCCTACTGTGAAGCATGGGGGGTGGTAACATCATGCTTTGGGGGTGCTTTTCTGCGAAGGGGACAGGACGACTGCACTGTATTAAGGAGAGGATGAATGGGGCCATTTATTGTGAGATTTTGAGCAACAACCTCCTTCCCTCAGTCAGAGTATTGAAGATGGGTCGTGGCTGGGTATTCCAACATGACAACGACCCGAAGCACACAGCCAGGATAACCAAGGAGTGGCTCCGTAAGAAGCATATCAAGGTTCTGGAGTGGCCTAGCCAGTCTCCAGACCTAAATCCAATAGAACATCTTTGGAGGGAGCTGAAACTCCGTGTTGCTCAGCGACAGCCCTGAAACCTGACAGATCTAGAGGAGATCTGTGTTGAGGAGTGGGCCAAAATCCCTGTTGCAGTGTGTGCGAAACCTGGTCAAGAACTACAGGAAACGTTTGACCTCTGTAATTGCAAACAAAGGCTTCTGTACCAAATATTAACACTGATTTTCTCAGGTGTTCAAATACTTATGTTCAGCAGTGCAAGACAAATACATTCTTTAAAAATCATACAATGTGATTTCCTGAATTTTTTTTTTAAATTCTGTCTCTCAGAGTGGGAATGCACCTACAATGTGAATTTCAGACCCCTCCATGATTTCTAAGTGGGAGAACTTGCAAAATCGCAGGGTGTTCAAATACTTCTGTTCCTCACTGTATACACAGCATACTCATCTTACCGCTACTGGGTAGTAATTAGTGACCGGGGTTTGTGGGGGTGGGGGACTTCACTGGGAGCTTTCCTAAAGGTGAAAGGCCGCTGGGTGGTTTATTATTTTGCACTATAACCAAAAAAGAGCAAAAATTTGAACAAAAGAAAAAATTTTTCTTTGTTTCTATTATAAAGTTTTGCAAATAGGTACTTTTTCTGCTTCACTGATGTGCATTGATGAGGCTGCACTGATGGACGAAGCTGACTGGCGGCACTGACTGGGCACTGATTAGTGCCCTGATGATCTGTGCAGATGTCTTCTGTGTCATTTGCCAGTTATCAGCAGTATGCTGTGACAGCGTGAATGTACCTCCGATAATCAGCAAATGATTTTACATTGTGGGCAGCACAGTGACTAAATGGTTAGCACTTCCACCTGGCAGTACTAGGGACGTTGGTTCGAATCCCCACCACGGCACCACCTGCCTGGAGTTTGCATGTTCTCCCTGTGCCTGCGGGTTTCCTCCAGGTACTCCAGTTTCCTCCCACACTCCAATGACATGCTGGTAGGTGAATTGGCTCCTGTCTAAATTGGCCCTAGTATGTGTATGTATGAATGTAAGTTAGGGGCTTTAGATTGTATGCCCCTTGAGGGTTAGGGATTGATGTGAATGTACAATATATATGTAAAGCACTGCGTAAATTGACAGCGCTATATAAGTACCTGTAATAAACAATAAATGATTGGACACAGCTGATCACGAAGTAAAAGGCCGCTGTGATTGGCATTTTACCTCATCATGTGATCAGCTGTGTCCTACGGACATAGCAATCACAGAAAGCACCGAGTGCACACCGCTGGGTGTGTTCTGGGAGGAGCCGAATGACGGCTACAGCGCGGTTGGCAAGTGGTTAAAGGCTATGTTCATCTTTTCCCCAAAAAATAGCCAATAATGACAAAGGATCACTATAAAAAAAAACTGCAGCTTTGCAAAATGCCTATTAAAGTGGAGCCCCACCCATACATATGTGTGCATGACCTACATATGCGTTCATCTTTGCGTGTAAGCATGGGGGGGGGCAGAGGGTGCTTTAAATTTTATTTTATTACACTTTTTTAGTTTTACACTATATTAAATTTATTTTTTTTAATCACTTTTATTGCTATCACAATCCTTGAAAACTCACCTCTTCTAGGAATCCTCTCACGCCTTCAATTCTACATGGGCTCATCCCCCACAGTTATAACCCTTGGTACCACTTGCCCCACCCTTATAGATTGTAAATTCTTATGAGCAGGGCCCTCTAATCCTCTTGTTTTTTATTGAAATTGTAACTGTATGGTCTCCCTTTGTATTGTAAAGTGATGTGCAAACTGTTGGAGATATATAAAAAAAATCCCTTGTGATAATAAGTAGTGACAGGTACTCTTTACGGAGAGATCTGGGGTCTAATAGACCCCAGATCTCTCCTCTAGGAGAGCGGGCTGCCCAGTAGTAATTAGTGACCTGGGTTTGTGGGTGTGGGGGACTTCACTGGGAGCTTTCCAAATACCTAAAAGTGATATTAAAGGCTCAACTTTTCCAGAAAAAAACAGCCAATGATGTCAAGGGGTCACTTTTTAAAAGACTGTGCAGCTTTGCAAAATGCCCATTAAAGCGGAGTGCCACCCAAAAGGGGAAGCTCTCCTTGTTTGCAGCCTCCACTGTCAAATTTGGCTTTTTTTTAGGGAGGGGGTTCTTGATTTTGACAGGTACCTGCTTCCACTTCTGGAAATTCAGCCCCCCCCCCCCCCCCTCCTTCCGGGGCACTTCACTGGTCCCAGAAGACTGGAGGACCAATCACAAGGCACAGCGCGACTCATACATGCACAGTAGGAAAATGGCTGTGACTTCCGGTTTCCCTTACTTGCAATGACGGCCCCGGGAACCAAGAGGCTAGTGAAGAACTAGCCCGGATGATGACTGTAACAAACCCATGGACAGGCAAGTGTGCTTCTATTAAAAGTCATCAGCGACAGTATTTGTAGTTGCTGACCTTTAATTTTTTAAGGGGAGCTTGGAGCTGCTCTTTAACTACTTCTCTACCTGACCAATTCTGACAATTCTCTCATACATGTAAAAATCATAATTTTTTTGTTAGAAAATTACTTACCCCTCCCAATCATTTTATATTTTAATTAAACAGAGGCTCTAGAGAATAAAAATGGTGGGTGTTGCAAATTTTTTATCTCATGGTATTGGCACAGCGGGTTTTTCAAATGCAAATTTTTGGGAAAAATACAGTTTACCTCCTTGCCCTCCAGAAGATTTACCCCCCATATTGACCAGGCCATTTTTTGCACTGCATTTCAACTGGTAATTGCATGGTCATGCAACGCTGTACCCAAATGAAATGTATGTCCTTTTTTCACACAGCATTGGGTTTTTTATTTTTTGTGATAAACAAAAATTAAAAAAAAAAACATTTTCTACGTTTGGTTATAAAACATATCTAGTAAACTCAAAGTTAGTCATACATTTAGGCCAAACTGTATTCTGCTACATGTCTTTGGTAAATAAAATCCCAATCCATGTATATTAATTGGTTTGTGTGAATGTTATAGCGTCTACAAACTATAGTATATACAGTATCTCACAGAAGTGAGTACACCCCTCACAATTTTGTAAATATTTTTATTATATCTTTTCTATCTATTTCTTTTCTTTTCTTATCTATTTATGTGACAACACTGAAGAAATGACACTTTGCTACAATGTAAAGTAGTGAGTGTACAGCTTGTATAACAGTGTAAATTTGCTGTCCCCTCAAAATAACTCAACACACGCAGCCATTCATGTCTAAACAGCTGGCAACAAAAGTGAGTACACCCCTAAGGCTGGCCATACACTATACAATTTTCTGTCCAATTTCCTTTAGATTTACCTTCAACTATGTAGTACAAGAGCCTGCCTAATTGGATACAATTGAAAGTGTTGTTAGGTTTGACCTCATATTATATGGTTTTTGGTAAATCTAAACCAAAAATCTCATGATAATTGTATAATGTATGGCCAGCCTTAGTGAAAATGTTCAAATTGGGCCCAATTAGCCATTTTCCCTCCCCGATGGAGGGAAGTTCAACATGACATCTCATGGCAAAGAATTCTCAGGATCTGAAAAAAAGAATTGTTGCTCTACATAAAGATGGCCTAGGCTATAAGAAGATTGCCAAGACCCTGAAATTGAGCTGCAGCATGGTGGCCAAGACCATAGTAATATTGTACTACTCTGGGGGGGGGGGGGGGGGGTTGATTGATCAGGGATTTTTTTTTCTACACTTTATTGCTCCTGCAATGAAATGTTTGCTTTGATTGGCTCCACTGGTCACAAAGTACAGGGTGTGCCAATCACAGCTCTCTAGGAACAGAAGCAAAGCTGTTATAAATAAGATCGGTTCATAACAGCTTTGTTGTCATTGTGATCATGTGACCACAGCAGACCCGGGGGGGGTTTGCGCACCTATTCGGGCACGCAGCGCCCCCCAAATCGTGTTGGTACAGCACCAGCGGCGTACGTGTAGAGGCTGCCTGTTTGCAGTATATTATGGGCGGGCGGAAGGAAAGTAGTTAACCACTTGAGCACCTGAGGATTTACCCCCCTTAATGACCAGGCCTTTTTTTGCTGTTTGGCGCTGCACTAATTCAAATGATAATTGCGCGGTCATGCAATGCTGTACCCAAACGAAATTTACGTCCTTTTTTTCACACAAATAGAGCTTTCTTTTGATGGTATTTTATCATCTGTGCGCTTTTTATTTTTTTCGCTACAAACAAAAAAAAAAACAATTTTGAAAAAAAATATTTTCTACTTTCAGCTATAAAAAATATATCGTAAACTCAAAGTTAGTCAGAAATTTAAGCCAAAATGTATTTGCTACATGTTTTTGGTAAATAAAAATCCCAATAAGTGTATATTGATTGCTTTGTGTGAAAGTTATAGCGTCTACAAACTATGGTATAGATACTGTAATTTATGCCTTTTTTTGCTATACAGCGCTGCACTAATTCAAATGATAATTGCGCGGTCATGCAATGCTGTACCCAAACAAAATTTACGTCCTTTTTTTCACACAAATAGAGCTTTCTTTTTTGGTGGTATTTTAACACCTGTGTGCTTTTTATTTTTTGCGCTATAAACAAAAAAAACACAAACATTTTGAAAAAAAAACTATATTTGCTACTTTCAGCTATAAAAAATATATCGTAAACTCAAAGTTAGTAATAAATTTAAGCCAAAATGTATTCTGCTACATGTTTTTGGTAAAAAAAAATCCCGTGCATTAGCGGGCAAAACTGGCGCTATATGGGA